>JAKVIS010003315.1:0-17649 GCA_033119425.1 Bufotes viridis
CTGTGGATGTCACTGTTATGGGGGCGCTGTGGATGTCACTGTTATGGGGGATCTGTGGATGTCACTGTTATGGGGGCGCTGTGGATGTCACTGTTATGGGGGATCTGTGGATGTCACTGTTATGGGGGATCTGTGGATGTCACTGTTATGGGGGATCTGTGGATGTCACTGTTATGGGGGATCTGTGGATGTCACTGTTATGGGGGCACTGTGGATGTCACTGTTATGGGGGCGCTGTGGATGTCACTGTTATGGGGGATCTGTGGATGACACTGTTATGGGGGATCTGTGGATGACACTGTTATGGGGGATCTGTGGATGACACTGTTATGGGGGATCTGTGGATGTCACTGTTATGGGGGATCTGTGGATGACACTGTTATGGGGGATCTGTGGATGACACTGTTATGGGGGATCTGTGGATGACACTGTTATGGGGGATCTGTGGATGACACTGTAATGGGGGATCTGTGGATGACACTGTTATGGGGGATCTGTGGATGACACTGTTATGGAGGATCTGAAGATGACACTGTTATGGGGGATCTGTGGATGACACTGTTATGGGGGCGCTGTGGATGTCACTGTTATGGGGGATCTGTGGATGTCACTGTTATGGGGGATCTGTGGATGACACTGTTATGGGGGATCTGTGGATGACACTGTTATGGGGGATCTGTGGATGACACTGTTATGGGGGATCTGTGGATGTCACTGTTATGGGGGATCTGTGGATGACACTGTTATGGGGGATCTGTGGATGACACTGTTATGGGGGATCTGTGGATGACACTGGGGTCTGTGGATGTCACTGTTATGGGGGATCTGTGGATGACACTGTCTGTGGATGTCACTGTTATGGGGGATCTGTGGATGTCACTGTTATGGGGATCTGTGGATGACACTGTTATGGGGGATCTGTGGATGTCACTGTTATGGGGGATCTGTGGATGACACTGGTATGGGGGCACTGTGGATGTCACTGTTATGGGGGGATCTAGTGATGACACTGTTATGGGGGATCTGTGGATGTCACTGTTATGGGGGATCTGTGGATGACACTGTTATGGGGGATCTGTGGATGACACTGTTATGGGGGATCTCTGGATGACACTATGGGGGATCTCTGGATGACACTATGGGGGATCTCTGGATGACACTATGGGGGATCTCTGGATGACACTATGGGGGATCTCTGGATGACACTATGGGGGATCTCTGGATGACACTATGGGGGATCTCTGGATGACACTATGGGGGATCTCTGGATGACACTATGGGGGTCTGTGGATGACACTGTTAGGGGGCTATGTGGATGACACTGTTATGGGGGATCTGTGGATGTCACTGTTATGGGGGATGAGTGGATGACGCTGTAATGGTGATCTGTGGGTGACCCTGTTATTGGGGATCTGTGGATGACACTGTTATGTGGGATCTGTGGATGACGCTGTTATGGGGGATCTGTGGATGTCACTGTTATGGGGGATCTGTGGATGACGCTGTAATGGTGATCTGTGGATGATGCTGTTATGGGGGATCTGTGGATGACTCTGTTATGGGGGAACTGTGGATGACACTGTTATGGGGGATCTGTGGATGTCACTGTTATGGGGGATCTGTGGATGACACTGTTATGGGGGATCAGTGGATGACGCTGCAATGGTGATCTGTGGGTGACCCTGATATGGGGGATCTGTGGATGACACTGTTATGGGGGATCTGTGGATGACACTGTTTTGGGGGCACTGTGGATGACACTGATATGGGGGATCTGTGGATGACACTGTTATGGGGGATCTGTGGATGTCACTGTTATGGGGGATCTGTGGATGTCACTGTTATGGGGATCTGTGGATGACGCTGTTATGGGGGATCTGTGGATGACACTGTTATGGGGGATCTGTGGATGGCACTGTTATGGGGGATCTGTGGATGTCGCTGTTATGGGGGATCTGTGGATGACACTGTTATGGGGGATCTGTGGATGTCACTGTTATGGGGGATCTGTGGATGACACTGTTATGGGGGATCTGTGGATGACACTGTTATGGGGGATCTCTGGATGACACTATGGGGGATCTCTGGATGACACTATGGGGGATCTCTGGATGACACTATGGGGGATCTCTGGATGACACTGTAATGGTGATCTGTGGATGACACTGTTATGGGGGGATCTGTGGATGACACTGTTATTGAGGATCTGAAGATGACACTGTTATGGGGGATCTGTGGATGAAACTGTTATGGGGGCGCTGTGGATGTCACTGTTATGGGGGGATCTGTGGATGTCACTGTTATGGGGGGATCTGTGGATGTCACTGTTATGGGGGATCTGTGGATGACACTGTTATGGGGGCGCTGTGGATGTCACTGTTATGGGGGCGCTGTGAATGTCACTGTTATGGGGGATCTGTGGATGTCACTGTTATGGGGGCACTGTGGATGTCACTGTTATGTGGGCACTGTGGCTGTCACTGTTATGGGGGCGCTGTGAATGTCACTGTTATGGGGGCACTGTGAATGTCACTGTTATGGGGGATCTGTGGATGACACTGTTATGGGGGATCTGTGGATGACACTGTTATGGGGGATCTGTGGATGACACTGTTATGGGGGATTTGTGGATGTCACTGTTATGGGTGATCTGTGGGTGACACTGTTATGGGGGATCTGTGGATGACACTGTTATGGAGGATCTGTGGATGACACTGTTATGGGGGATCTGTGGATGTCACTGTTATGGGGGATCTGTGGGTGACACTGTTATGGGGGCGCTGTGGATGTCACTGTTATGGAGGCGCTGTGGATGTCACTGTTATGGGGGATCTGTGGATGTCACTGTTATGGGGGCGCTGTGGATGTCACTGTTATGGGGGTGCTGTGGATGTCACTGTTATGGGGGCGCAGTGGATGTCACTGTTATGGGGGATCTGTGGATGTCACTGTTATGGGGGCACTGTGGATGTCACTGTAATGGGGGCACTATGGCTGTCACTGTTATGGGGGCGCTGTGAATGTCACTGTTATGGGGGCGCTGTGAATGTCACTGTTATGGGGGATCTGTGGATGACACTGTTATGGGGGCACTGTGGATGTCACTGTGATGGGGCACTGTGGCTGTCACTGTTATGGGAGTGTTGTGGATGTCACTGTTATGGGGGATCTGTGGATGACACTGTAATGGGGATCTGTGGATGACACTGTTATGGGTGATCTGTGGGTGACACTGTTATGGGGGATCTGTGGGTGACACTGTTATGGGGGATCTGTGGATAACACTGTTATGGAGGATCTGAAGATGACACTGTTAAAAGGAGGATCTGAAGATGACACTGTTATTGGGGATCTGTGGATGACACTGTAATGGGGATCTGTGGATGTCACTGTTATGGGTGATCTGTGGGTGACACTGTTGTGGGGGATCTGTGGATGTCACTGTTATGGGGGATCTGTGGATGACACTGTTATGGGGGATCTGTGGATGTCACTGTTATGGGGGATCTGTGGATGACACTGTTATGGGGATCTGTGGATGACACTGTTATGGGGGATCTGTGGATGACACTGTTATGGGGGATCTGTGGATGACACTGTTATGGGGGATCTGTGGATGACACTGTTATGGGGGATCTGTGGATGACACTGTTATGGGGGATCTGTGGATGACACTGTTATGGGGGATCTGTGGATGACACTGTTATGGGGGATCTGTGGATGACACTGTTATGGGGGATCTGTGGATGACACTGTTATGGGGGATCTGTGGATGACACTGTTATGGGGGATCTGTGGATGACACTGTTATGGGGGATCTGTGGATGACACTGTTATGGGGGATCTGTGGATGACACTGTTATGGGGGATCTGTGGATGACACTGTTATGGGGGATCTGTGGATGACACTGTTATGGGGGATCTGTGGATGACACTGTTATGGGGGATCTGTGGATGACACTGTTATGGGGGATCTGTGGATGACACTGTTATGGGGATCTGTGGATGACGCTGTTATGGGGGATCTGTGGATGTCACTGTTATGGGGGATCTGTGGATGACGCTGTAATGGTGGATCTGTGGATGATGCTGTTATGGGGGATCTGTGGATGACTCTGTTATGGGGGAACTGTGGATGACACTGTTATGGGGGATCTGTGGATGTCACTGTTATGGGGGATCTGTGGATGACACTGTTATGGGGGATCAGTGGATGACGCTGCAATGGTGATCTGTGGGTGACCCTGATATGGGGGATCTGTGGATGACACTGTTATGGGGGATCTGTGGATGACACTGTTTTGGGGGCACTGTGGATGACACTGATATGGGGGATCTGTGGATGACACTGTTATGGGGGATCTGTGGATGTCACTG
Source organism: Bufotes viridis (assembly GCA_033119425.1). Lineage (NCBI taxonomy): Eukaryota > Metazoa > Chordata > Amphibia > Anura > Bufonidae > Bufotes > Bufotes viridis. The sequence continues at coordinate 4,378 of JAKVIS010003315.1, forward strand.
TTATGGGGGATCTGTGGATGTCACTGTTATGGGGATCTGTGGATGACGCTGTTATGGGGGATCTGTGGATGACACTGTTATGGGGGATCTGTGGATGGCACTGTTATGGGGGATCTGTGGATGTCGCTGTTATGGGGGATCTGTGGATGACACTGTTATGGGGGATCTGTGGATGTCACTGTTATGGGGGATCTGTGGATGACACTGTTATGGGGGATCTGTGGATGACACTGTTATGGGGGATCTCTGGATGACACTATGGGGATGTCTGGATGACACTATGGGGGATCTCTGGATGACACTGTTATGGGGGATCTCTGGATGACACTGTAATGGGGATCTGTGGATGACACTGTTATGGGGGATCTGTGGATGACACTGTTATTGAGGATCTGAAGATGACACTGTTATGGGGGATCTGTGGGTGAAACTGTTATGGGGGCGCTGTGGATGTCACTGTTATGGGGGATCTGTGGATGTCACTGTTATGGGGGATCTGTGGATGTCACTGTTATGGGGGATCTGTGGATGACACTGTTATGGGGGCGCTGTGGATGTCACTGTTATGGGGGCGCTGTGAATGTCACTGTTATGGGGGATCTGTGGATGTCACTGTTATGGGGGCACTGTGGATGTCACTGTTATGGGGGCACTGTGGCTGTCACTGTTATGGGGGCGCTGTGAATGTCACTGTTATGGGGGCACTGTGAATGTCACTGTTATGGGGGATCTGTGGATGACACTGTTATGGGGGATCTGTGGATGACACTGTTATGGGGGATCTGTGGATGACACTGTTATGGGGGATCTGTGGATGTCACTGTTATGGGTGATCTGTGGGTGACACTGTTATGGGGGATCTGTGGATGACACTGTTATGGAGGATCTGTGGATGACACTGTTATGGGGGATCTGTGGATGTCACTGTTATGGGGGATCTGTGGGTGACACTGTTATGGGGGCGCTGTGGATGTCACTGTTATGGAGGCGCTGTGGATGTCACTGTTATGGGGGATCTGTGGATGTCACTGTTATGGGGGCGCTGTGGATGTCACTGTTATGGGGGTGCTGTGGATGTCACTGTTATGGGGGCGCTGTGGATGTCACTGTTATGGGGGATCTGTGGATGTCACTGTTATGGGGGCACTGTGGATGTCACTGTAATGGGGGCACTATGGCTGTCACTGTTATGGGGGCGCTGTGAATGTCACTGTTATGGGGGCGCTGTGAATGTCACTGTTATGGGGGATCTGTGGATGACACTGTTATGGGGGCACTGTGGATGTCACTGTGATGGGGGCATCTGTGGCTGTCACTGTTATGGGGGATGCTGTGGATGTCACTGTTATGGGGGATCTGTGGATGACACTGTTATGGGGGATCTGTGGATGTCACTGTTATGGGGGATCTGTGGATGACACTGTTATGGGGGATCTGTGGATGACACTGTTATGGGGGATCTGTGGATGACACTGTTATGGAGGATCTGAAGATGACACTGTTAATGGAGGATCTGAAGATGACACTGTTATGGGGATCTGTGGATGACACTGTTATGGGGATCTGTGGATGTCACTGTTATGGGTGATCTGTGGATGACACTGTTATGGGGGATCTGTGGATGACACTGTTATGGGGGTCTGTGGATGACACTGTTATGGGGGATCTGTGGATGTCACTGTTATGGGGGATCTGTGGATGACACTGTTATGGGGGATCTGTGGATGACACTGTTATGGGGGATCTGTGGATGACACTGTTATGGGGGATCTGTGGCTGACACAATTATGGGGGATCTGTGGATGACACCATTATGGGGGATCTGTGGATGACACTGTTATGGAAGATCTGAAGATGACACTGTTATGGGGGATCTGTGTATGACACTGTTATGGGGGCACTGTGGATGTCACTGTTACGGGGGATCTGTGGATGACACTGTTATGGGTGATCTGTGGATGACACTGTTATGGGGGATCTGTGGATGTCATTGTTATGGGGGATCTGTGGATGACGCTGTAATGGTGTTCTGTGGATGATGCTGTTATGGGGGATCTGTGGATGACTCTGTTATGGGGGATCTGTGGATGACACTAATGGGGATCAGTGGATGTCACTGTTATGGGTGATCTGTGGGTGACACTGTTATGGGGGATCTGTGGATGTCACTGTTATGGGTGATCTGTGGGTGACACTGTTATGGGGATCTGTGGATGACACTATTATGGGTGATCTGTGGATGTCACTGTTATGGGGGATCTGTGGATGACACTGTTATGGGGGATCTGTGGATGACACTGTTATGGGGGATCTGTGGATGACACCGTTATGGGGGATCTGTGGATGACACTGTTATGGGGGATCTGTGGATAACACTGTTATGGAGGATCTGAATATGACACTGTTATGGGGGATCTGTGGGTGACACTGTTATGGGGGCACTGAGGATGTCACTGTTATGGGGGATCTGTGGATGTCACTATTATGGGGGATCTGTGGATGGCACTGTTATGGGGGATCTGTGGATGTCACTGTTATTGGGGATCTGTGGATGACACTGTTATGGGGGTGCTGTGGATGACACTGTTATGGGGGATCTGTGGATGTCACTGTTATGGGGGATCTGTGGATGACACTGTTATGGGGATCTGTGGATGACACTGTTATGGGGGATCTGTGGATGTCACTGTTATGGGGGATCTGTGGATGTCACTGTTATGGGGGATCTGTGGATGACACTGTTATGGGGGATCTGTGGATGACACTGTTATGGGGGATCTGTGGATGACACTGTTATGGGGGATCTGTGGATGACACTGTTATGGGGGATCTGTGGATGACACTGTTATGGGGATCTGTGGATGACACTGTTATGGGGGATCTGTGGATGACACTGTTATGGGGGATCTGTGGATGTCACTGTTATGGGGGATCTGTGGATGACACTGTTATGGGGGATCTGTGGATGTCACTGTTATGGGGGATCTGTGGATGACACTGTTATGGGGGATCTGTGGATGACACTGTTATGGGGGATCTGTGGATGACACTGTTATGGGGGATCTGTGGATGACACTGTTATGGGGGATCTGTGGATGACACTGTTATGGGGGATCTGTGGATGTCACTGTTATGGGGGATCTGTGGATGACACTGTTATGGGGGCGCTGTGGATGTCACTGTTATGGAGGCGCTGTGGATGTCACTGTTATGGGGGATCTGTGGATGACACTGTTATGGGGGATCTGTGGATGACACTGTTATGGGGGATCTGTGGATGACACTGTTATGGGGGATCTGTGGATGACACTGTTATGGGGGATCTGTGGATGTCACTGTTATGGGGGATCTGTGGATGACACTGTTATGGGGGCACTGTGGATGTCACTGTTATGGGGGATCTGTGGATGTCACTGTTATGGGGGCGCTGTGGATGTCACTGTTATGGGGGATCTGTGGATGACACTGTTATGGGGGATCTGTGGATGTCACTGTTATGGGGGCATCTGTGGATGTCACTGTTATGGGGGATCTGTGGATGTCACTGTTATGGGGGATCTGTGGATGACACTGTTATGGGGGATCTGTGGATGACACTGTTATGGGGGATCTGTGGATGTACACTGTTATGGGGGATCTGTGGATGACACTGTTATGGGGGATCTGTGGATGACACTGTTATGGGGGATCTGTGGATGACACTGTTATGGGGGATCTGTGGATGACACTGTTAATGGGGGATCTGTGGATGACACTGTTATGGGGGATCTGTGGATGACACTGTTATGGGGGATCTGTGGATGTCACTGTTATGGGGGATCTGTGGATGACACTGTTATGGGGGATCTGTGGATGACACTGTTATGGGGGATCTGTGGATGACACTGTTATGGGGGATCTGTGGATGACACTGTTATGGGGGATCTGTGGATGTCACTGTTATGGGGGATCTGTGGATGACACTGTTATGGGGATCTGTGGATGTACACTGTTATGGGGGATCTGTGGATGACACTGTTATGGGGGATCTGTGGATGACACTGTTATGGGGGATCTGTGGATGACACTGTTATGGGGGATCTGTGGATGACACTGTTATGGGGGATCTGTGGATGACACTGTTATGGGGGATCTGTGGATGACACTGTTATGGGGGATCTGTGGATGACACTGTTATGGGGGATCTGTGGATGACACAGTTATGGGGGATCTGTGGATGACACTGTTATGGGGGATCTGTGGATGACACTGTTATGGGGGATCTGTAGATGACACTGTTATGGGGGATCTGTGGATGACACTGTTATGGGGGCATCTGTGGATGTCACTGTTATGGGGGATCTGTGGATGACACTGTTATGGGTGATCTGTGGATGACACTGTTATGTGGGATCTGTGGATGACACTGTTATGGGGGATCTGTGGATGTCACTGTTATGGGGGATCTGTGGATGACACTGTAATGGGGATCTGTGGATGACACTGTTATGGGGGATCTGTGGATGACACTGTTATGGGGGATCTGTGGATGACACTGTTATGGGGGATCTGTGGATGTCACTGTTATGGGTGATCTGTGGATGACACTGTTATGGGGGATCTGTGGATGTCACTGTTATGGGGGATCTGTGGATGACACTGTTATGGGGGATCTGTGGATGACACTGTTATGGGGGATCTGTGGATGTCACTGTTATGGGGGATCTGTGGATGACACTGTTATGGGGGATCTGTGGATGACACTGTTATGGGGGATCTGTGGATGACACTGTTATGGGGGATCTGTGGATGACACTGTTATGGGGGATCTGTGGATGACACTGTTATGGGGGATCTGTGGATGTCACTGTTATGGGGGATCTGTGGATGACACTGTTATGGGGATCTGTGGATGACACTGTTATGGGGGATCTGTGGATGACACTGTTATGGGGGATCTGTGGATGTCACTGTTATGGGGGATCTGTGGATGACACTGTTATGGGGGATCTGTGGATGACACTGTTATGGGGATCTGTGGATGACACTGTTATGGGTGATCTGTGGATGACACTGTTATGGGGGATCTGTGGATGACACTGTTATGGGGGCATCTGTGGATGACACTGTTATGGGGGATCTGTGGATGACACTGTTATGGGGGATCTGTGGATGTCACTGTTATGGGGGATCTGTGGATGTCACTGTTATGGGGATCTGTGGATGACACTGTTATGGGGGATCTGTGGATGTCACTGTTATGGGGATCTGTGGATGACACTGTTATGGGGGATCTGTGGATGACACTGTTATAGGGGATCTGTGGATGACACTGTTATGGGGGATCTGTGGATGTCACTGTTATGGGGGATCTGTGGATGACACTGTTATGGGGGATCTGTGGATGTCACTGTTATGGGGGATCTGTGGATGACACTGTTATGGGGGATCTGTGGATGACACTGTTATGGGGGATCTGTGGATGACACTGTTATGGGGGATCTGTGGATGACACTGTATGGGGGATCTGTGGATGACACTGTTATGGGGGATCTCTGGATGACACTGTTATGGGGGATGTCTGGATGACACTATGGGGGATCTCTGGATGACACTTATGGGGATCTGTGGATGACACTGTAATGGGGGATCTATGGATGACACTGTTATGGGGGATCTGTGGATGACACTGTTATGGAGGATCTGAAGATGACACTGTTATGGGGGATATGTGGGTGAAACTGTTATGGGGGCGCTGTGGATGTCACTGTTATGGGGGATCTGTGGATGTCACTGTTATGGGGGATCTGTGGATGTCACTGTTATGGGGGATCTGTGAATGACACTGTTATGGGGGATCTGTGGATGACACTGTCTGTGGATGTCACTGTTATGGGGGATCTGTGGATGTCACTGTTATGGGGGATCTGTGGATGATGCTGTTATGGGGGATCTGTGGATGACACTGTTATGGGGGATCTGTGGATGACACTGTCTGTGGATGTCACTGTTATGGGGGATCTGTGGATGACACTGTGGGATCTGTGGATGTCACTGTTATGGGGGATCTGTGGATGTCACTGTTATGGGGGATCTGTGGATGACACTGTTATGGGGGATCTGTGGATGTCACTGTTATGGGGGATCTGTGGATGACACTGTTATGGGGGATCTGTGGATGACACTGTTATGGGGGATCTGTGGATGTCACTGTTATGGGGGATCTGTGGATGACACTGTTATGGGGGATCTGTGGATGACACTGTTATGGGGGATCTGTGGATGACACTGTTATGGGGGATCTCTGGATGACACTGTTATGGGGGATCTCTGGATGACACTGTTATGGGGGATCTCTGGATGACACTGTTATGGGGGATCTCTGGATGACACTGTTATGGGGGATCTCTGGATGACACGTATGGGGGATCTGTGGATGACACTGTTAGGGGGCTATGTGGATGACACTGTTATGGGGGATCTGTGGATGTCACTGTTATGGGGGATGAGTGGATGACGCTGTAATGGTGATCTGTGGGTGACCCTGTTATTGGGGATCTGTGGATGACACTGTTATGTGGGATCTGTGGATGACGCTGTTATGGGGGATCTGTGGATGTCACTGTTATGGGGGATCTGTGGATGACGCTGTAATGGTGATCTGTGGATGATGCTGTTATGGGGGATCTGTGGATGACTCTGTTATGGGGGAACTGTGGATGACACTGTTATGGGGGATCTGTGGATGTCACTGTTATGGGGGATCTGTGGATGACACTGTTATGGGGGATCAGTGGATGACGCTGCAATGGTGATCTGTGGGTGACCCTGATATGGGGGATCTGTGGATGACACTGTTATGGGGGATCTGTGGATGACACTGTTTTGGGGGCACTGTGGATGACACTGATATGGGGGATCTGTGGATGACACTGTTATGGGGGATCTGTGGATGTCACTGTTATGGGGGATCTGTGGATGTCACTGTTATGGGGATCTGTGGATGACGCTGTTATGGGGGATCTGTGGATGACACTGTTATGGGGGATCTGTGGATGGCACTGTTATGGGGGATCTGTGGATGTCGCTGTTATGGGGGATCTGTGGATGACACTGTTATGGGGGATCTGTGGATGTCACTGTTATGGGGGATCTGTGGATGACACTGTTATGGGGGATCTGTGGATGACACTGTTATGGGGGATCTGTGGATGACACTGTTATGGGGGATCTGTGGATGACACTGTTATGGGGGATCTGTGGATGACACTATGGGGGATCTCTGGATGACACTGTAATGGGGATCTGTGGATGACACTGTTATGGGGGGATCTGTGGATGACACTGTTATTGAGGATCTGAAGATGACACTGTTATGGGGGATCTGTGGATGAAACTGTTATGGGGGCGCTGTGGATGTCACTGTTATGGGGGATCTGTGGATGTCACTGTTATGGGGGATCTGTGGATGTCACTGTTATGGGGGATCTGTGGATGACACTGTTATGGGGGATCTGTGGATGTCACTGTTATGGGGGCGCTGTGAATGTCACTGTTATGGGGGATCTGTGGATGTCACTGTTATGGGGGATCTGTGGATGTCACTGTTATGGGGGCATCTGTGGATGACACTGTTATGGGGGATCTGTGGATGTCACTGTTATGGGGGATCTGTGGATGACACTGTTATGGGGGATCTGTGGATGACACTGTTATGGGGGATCTGTGGATGACACTGTTATGGGGGATCTGTGGATGTCACTGTTATGGGGGATCTGTGGATGACACTGTTATGGGGGATCTGTGGATGACACTGTTATGGGGGATCTGTGGATGACACTGTTATGGGGGATCTGTGGATGACACTGTTATGGGGGATCTGTGGATGACACTGTTATGGGGGATCTGTGGATGTCACTGTTATGGGGGATCTGTGGATGACACTGTTATGGGGGATCTGTGGATGATCACTGTTATGGGGGATCTGTGGATGACACTGTTATGGGGGATCTGTGGATGACACTGTTATGGGGGCATCTGTGGATGTCACTGTTATGGGGGATCTGTGGATGTCACTGTTATGGGGGATCTGTGGATGTCACTGTTATGGGGGATCTGTGGATGTCACTGTTATGGGGGATCTGTGGATGACACTGTTATGGGGGATCTGTGGATGACACTGTTATGGGGGATCTGTGGATGACACTGTTATGGGGGATCTGTGGATGTCACTGTTATGGGGGATCTGTGGATGACACTGTTATGGGGGATCTGTGGATGACACTGTTATGGGGGATCTGTGGATGACACTGTTATGGGGGATCTGTGGATGACACTGTTATGGGGGATCTGTGGATGACACTGTTATGGGGGATCTGTGGATGACACTGTTATGGGGGATCTGTGGATGACACTGTTATGGGGGATCTGTGGATGACACTGTTATGGGGATCTGTGGATGACACTGTTATGGGGGATCTGTGGATGACACTGTTATGGGGGATCTGTGGATGACACTGTTATGGGGGATCTGTGGATGACACTGTTATGGGGGATCTGTGGATGTCACTGTTATGGGGGATCTGTGGATGTCACTGTTATGGGGGATCTGTGGATGTCACTGTTATGGGGGATCTGTGGATGACACTGTTATGGGGGATCTGTGGATGACACTGTTATGGGGGATCTGTGGATGACACTGTTATGGGGGATCTGTGGATGTCACTGTTATGGGGGATCTGTGGATGACACTGTAATGGGGGGATCTGTAGATGTCACTGTTATGGGGGATCTGTGGATGACACTGTTATTGGGGATCTGTGGCTGACACAATTATGGGGGATCTGTGGATGACACCATTATGGGGGATCTGTGGATGACACTGTTATGGAAGATCTGAAGATGACACTGTTATGGGGGATCTGTGTATGACACTGTTATGGGGGCACTGTGGATGTCACTGTTACGGGGGATCTGTGGATGACACTGTTATGGGTGATCTGTGGATGACACTGTTATGTGGGATCTGTGGATGACGCTGTTATGGGGGATCTGTGGATGTCATTGTTATGGGGGATCTGTGGATGACGCTGTAATGGTGTTCTGTGGATGATGCTGTTATGGGGGATCTGTGGATGACTCTGTTATGGGGGATCTGTGGATGACACTAATGGGGATCAGTGGATGTCACTGTTATGGGTGATCTGTGGGTGACACTGTTATGGGGGATCTGTGGATGTCACTGTTATGGGTGATCTGTGGGTGACACTGTTATGGGGGATCTGTGGATGACACTATTATGGGTGATCTGTGGATGTCACTGTTATGGGGGATCTGTGGATGACACTGTTATGGGGGATCTGTGGATGACACTGTTATGGGGGATCTGTGGATGACACCGTTATGGGGGATCTGTGGATGACACTGTTATGGGGGATCTGTGGATAACACTGTTATGGAGGATCTGAATATGACACTGTTATGGGGGATCTGTGGGTGACACTGTTATGGGGGCACTGTGGATGTCACTGTTATGGGGGGATCTGTGGATGTCACTATTATGGGGGGATCTGTGGATGGCACTGTTATGGGGGGATCTGTGGATGTCACTGTTATTGGGGATCTGTGGATGACACTGTTATGGGGGTGCTGTGGATGACACTGTTATGGGGGCGTTGTGGATGTCACTGTTATGGGGGATCTGTGGATGACACTGTAATGGGGATCTGTGGATGACACTGTTATGGCTGATCTGTGGATGTCACTGTTATGGGGGATCTGTGGATGTCACTGTTATGGGGGATCTGTGGATGACACCATTATGGGGGATCTGTGGATGACACCGTTATGGGGGATCTGTGGATGACACTGTTATGGAAGATCTGAAGATGACACTGTTATTGGGGATCTGTGGATGACACTGTTATGTGGGATCTGTGGATGACACTGTTATGTGGGATCTGTGGATGACGCTGTTATGGGGGTGCTGCGGCTGTCATTGTTATGGGGGCGCTGTGAATGTCACTGTTATGGGGGCGCTGTGAATGTCACTGTTATGGGGGATCTGTGGATGACACTGTTATGGGGGATCTGTGGATGACACTGTTATGGGGGATCTGTGGATGACACTGTTATGGGGGATCTGTGGATGACACTGTTATGGGGGATCTGTGGATGACACTGTTGTGGGGGATCTGTGGATGTCACTGTTATGGGGGATCTGTGGGAAACACTGTTATGGGGGCGCTGTGGATGTCACTGTTATGAGGCGCTGTGGATGTCACTCTTATGGGGGGATCTGTGGATGACACTGTTATGGGGGGATCAGTGGATGACGCTGTAATGGTGATCTGTGGGTGACCCTGTTATGGGGGATCTGTGGATGACACTGTTATGGGGGCGCTGTGGATGTCACTGTTATGGGGGCGCTGTGAATCTCACTGTTATGGGGGATCTGTGGATGTCACTGTTATGGGGGTGCTGTGGATGTCACTGTTATGGGGGATCTGTGGATGTCACTGTTATGGGGGATCTTGGGATGACACTGTTATGGGGGATCTGTGGATGTCACTGTTATGGGGGATCTGTGGATGTCACTGTTATGGGGGCATCTGTGGATGTCACTGTTATGGGGGATCTGTGGATGACACTGTTATGGGGGATCTGTGGATGACACTGTTATGGGGGATCTGTGGATGACACTGTTATGGGGGATCTGTGGATGACACTGTTATGGGGGATCTGTGGATGACACTGTTATGGGGGATCTGTGGATGACACTGTTATGGGGGATCTGTGGATGACACTGTTATGGGGGATCTGTGGATGACACTGTTATGGGGGATCTGTGGATGACACTGTTATGGGGGATCTGTGGATGACACTGTTATGGGGGATCTGTGGATGACACTGTTATGGGGGATCTGTGGATGACACTGTTATGGGGGATCTGTGGATGACACTGTTATGGGGGATCTGTGGATGACACTGTTATGGGGGATCTGTGGATGACACTGTTATGGGGGATCTGTGGATGACACTGTTATGGGGGATCTGTGGATGACACTGTTATGGGGGATCTGTGGATGACACTGTTATGGGGGATCTGTGGATGACACTGTTATGGGGGATCTGTGGATGACACTGTTATGGGGGATCTGTGGATGACACTGTTATGGGGGATCTGTGGATGACACTGTTATGGGGGATCTGTGGATGACACTGTTATGGGGGATCTGTGGATGACACTGTTATGGGGGATCTGTGGATGACACTGTTATGGGGGATCTGTGGATGACACTGTTATGGGGGATCTGTGGATGACACTGTTATGGGGGATCTGTGGATGTACACTGTTATGGGGGATCTGTGGATGACACTGTTATGGGGATCTGTGGATGACACTGTTATGGGGGATCTGTGGATGACACTGTTATGGGGGATCTGTGGATGACACTGTTATGGGGGATCTGTGGATGACACTGTTATGGGGGATCTGTGGATGACACTGTTATGGGGGATCTGTGGATGACACTGTTATGGGGGATCTGTGGATGACACTGTTATGGGGGATCTGTGGATGACACTGTTATGGGGGATCTGTGGATGACACTGTTATGGGGGATCTGTGGATGACACTGTTATGGGGGATCTGTGGATGACACTGTTATGGGGGATCTGTGGATGACACTGTTATGGGGGATCTGTGGATGACACTGTTATGGGGGATCTGTGGATGACACTGTTATGGGGGATCTGTGGATGACACTGTTATGGGGGATCTGTGGATGACACTGTTATGGGGGATCTGTGGATGACACTGTTATGGGGGATCTGTGGATGTCACTGTTATGGGGGATCTGTGGATGACACTGTTATGGGGGATCTGTGGATGACACTGTTATTGGGGATCTGTGGATGACACTGTTATGTGGGATCTGTGGATGACGCTGTTATGGGGGATCTGTGGATGTCACTGTTATGGGGGATCTGTGGATGACGCTGTAAAGGTGATCTGTGGATGATGCTGTTATGGGGGATCTGTGGATGACTCTGTTATGGGGGATCTGTGGATGACTCTGTTATGGGGGATCTGTGGATGACACTGTTATGGGGGATCTGTGGATGACACTGTTATGGGCGATCAGTGGATGACGCTGTAATGGTGATCTGTGGGTGACCCTGTTATGGGGGATCTGTGGATGACACTGTTATGGGGGCACTGTGGATGTCACTGTTATGGAGGCGCTGTGGATGTCACTGTTATGGGGGATCTGTGGATGACACTGTTATGGGGGATCTGTGGATGTCACTGTTATGGGGGATCTGTGGATGTCACTGTTATGGGGATCTGTGGATGACACTGTTATGGGGGATCTGTGGATGACACTGTTATGGGGGATCTGTGGATGGCACTGTTATGGGGGATCTGTGGATGACACTGTTATGGGGGATCTGTGGATGACACTGTTATGGGGGATCTGTGGATGACACTGTTATGGGGGATCTGTGGATGACACTGTTATGGGGGATCTGTGGATGACACTGTTATGGGGATCTGTGGATGACACTGTTATGGGGGATCTCTGGATGACACTGTTATGGGGGATGTCTGGATGACACTTATGGGGGATCTGTGGATGACACTGTTATGGGGGATCTGTGGATGACACTGTTATGGGGGATCTGTGGATGACACTGTTATGGGGGATCTGTGGATGACACTGTTATGGAGGATCTGAAGATGACACTGTTATGGGGGATCTGTGGGTGAAACTGTTATGGGGGCGCTGTGGATGTCACTGTTATGGGGGATCTGTGGATGTCACTGTTATGGGGGATCTGTGGATGTCACTGTTATGGGGGATCTGTGGATGACACTGTTATGGGGGATCTGTGGATGTCACTGTTATGGGGGCGCTGTGGATGTCACTGTTATGGGGGATCTGTGGATGTCACTGTTATGGGGGATCTGTGGATGTCACTGTTATGGGGGATCTGTGGATGACACTGTTATGGGGGATCTGTGGATGACACTGTTATGGGGGATCTGTGGATGTCACTGTTATGGGGGATCTGTGGATGACACTGTTATGGGGGATCTGTGGATGACACTGTTATGGGGGATCTGTGGATGACACTGTTATGGGGGATCTGTGGATGACACTGTTATGGGGGATCTGTGGATGTCACTGTTATGGGGGATCTGTGGATGACACTGTTATGGGGGATCTGTGGATGACACTGTTATGGGGGATCTGTGGATGTCACTGTTATGGGGGATCTGTGGATGAC
>JAKVIS010003316.1:0-17769 GCA_033119425.1 Bufotes viridis
GTGGCCAGCACTACTATGTGGGACTCTGCTATGGGGACACTGTATCTGGCACTCTGCTGCAGACACTGGCATCTACCCACCACCAGTGCCAGTATGTTCTAGGTGCCCATCCTGTAAAACTCAGTCCATACCAAGAACCAAGCTACACACAGCGGCTATATAGTAGAAATAGCAGAAGACACGAGCGCCCTCTGGTGTCTGAGATATATGCAACACCTGCTGAAAGTTAGCGGCCAGTCAAACCATAGAGCAGACTGCCAACGGACTAGAGAGTCTTCTAGCTGAAACCACAGAGCGCAACGCTGATGTCCAGAGCGTACGAATCTCTTCCGCCGGAAGTTCGGTGGCTGACAACCGTACGGTGATTTCTGTAGCTGTCCCGGTAAGAGGAGTGTTATAATCTGCTCTGCTGCGTTATTAACCATTTGTGTACATGTAGAAATGCCTCTGTTTATAGCCTAGCGCTATATAAGGGACTACTAGTCCCAGCATGCCATCCAGGTGTATGTACTGAGGGACAGTAACGCAGCAAGGCATGCTGGGACTGCCGACCGCTTCCTCTTCATTCCTTGTTCCAGGTATTATGTGTCCCAGCCGTTATGCAGATCCCCAGAGGCACAGAAATCTGTGTAACCGTCCTGTAATCCGGCAATGGGGGCTGGATTATTGGACTGTCCTGTAAAACCAACCGGCAAGGGGGCGCGCTGAATGTCTAGGGCCCCATAGCAAAATTTAGAATTGGCCCCACCAACAAAAAGGGGCGGGGCACCGTATTTATAAGGGATTTAGTGGCTGCTGGGTACCGTGTATAGACAGATCTCACCACTAGGGGGCGCTCACTGCATCTGAAGTACTACAGCTCCCATTGGACTGCCTTGAGCTCCTCCTCTAGTGACGGCTTTAGGAGAAGGGCCCGTGATCACTGGTCCTGTGATAGTCCACGTGCTGGAGCCATAGATATATAGTCTCCTCCTGCTCGGTCTGTGTAAGGGCTTATTCAGGCGGCTGTATGCTGTCCGAAAAAATGCGGATCCGTCTTTTTTTTGCAGATTAGATGCGGACCTGTTCACTTCTAAGGGACCCTTTTCTTCTGTTCTACGGCTCCGCAAAACAAAAAAAACCTGTCCTATACTGAAAATCAGGACATGGCCCCATTGAAGTCTATGAGTCCGCAAAAATGCGGAATGCAATCAGTTTTTTGGGGACGTGTGGAACCGCATGACAACGGATCGGCGCTATACGGACATGGCCGCAGTTTACTCTCTCCCTTCACTAGAGCTGCCTATTCTTCTCTGCAAAGCGGACCAGACCAGGACAGTTTCTATAATTTACAGGACCACCACACGGACAGCATGCAGATGACATCCCTCTGCCCTCCACATATATTGTGGACCCATAGAAATGAATGGATCCGTAAATAAATGCAGATCGGATGTGGATTCAAAATACGGTGTGTGAATGGGGCATTAGATGTGGAGGATCTGCACTGGAATCTATTAACGGACGGTGGTGGAATCTGTTCCGATCTGCTGAGGGTGAGCCCTGACATATCGGTTTGGGGCTTTTGTCATCATCCTGACACAGGCTGCTCGACATAGCTATGTGCTGATCGTCAGACCAGCTTGATAATGTCTTCTAGAATCCGCGGTATAGTTCGAAATCTTACTTTATATGTCAGTTCTCAGCAGGGCGCGTCTGTTCTGCAGCCAGTTCGCTGGCACGCCGACACGCTTGATAGACGGTGCAGCGATCCTTCTGCACCGTCTCGCTTGACTAGCCGCCGCTTGTGACTCGGGCACTAGGCGCGGTGAGCAGAGGACGCTGGTGCCTGCTGTCCTCTGCTCACCGCGCCTGCGCCGAATACAGAGCGGCAGCGCGGGCGCGCGATTCAGAACGAGACAGTGCAGGAGGATCGCTGCCCTGCACTGTCAATCAAAGTGTGAAGGGGCGTGCCAGCAGGTTGCCGACGGAGCCGCTAGGAGCAGGGGCAACGCCCCTGCTCCTAGAGGCTAATTTACATAATATAAAAGTAAGTTTTTCAGACTATATATACAGCGGATTTTTATAAAAAAGACATTATCAAGCTGGTCTGACATTAGCACATAGCTAATGTCAGACAGCTTATAATGTCAAAAGTTGGTGACAGAAACCCTTTAAAGGGGGTCTCCGGTAATAATACGCTTTTATTAAGTGCCAGCAACAGCCAGTTATCCCTCCCGGCTCCCGATGTGTTTGAGTTGCGGTCCCCACAGCGTTTACATCCGCTTCAGCAGAGGTCGCAATATCGCCTGTACAAGCGTCACTGACTCCTGCTCAGGCCGTATTACTCCCTGGAAAATGTCTAAGGCGTACCAGTACACCTTAGACCTTCACCTCACATTCATCAGCGCAGGACGCGCTGTCAACGGCACGGGCAGCTCAGCGAGCCTGAAACGACCAATAGCAAAGCTCCATACAGTAAGGAGCTTTGCTATTGGTTTATTTGGGTGAGCGCCGAGCAGCAGGGGAAGCCGGCGGGAGCTAAAAGATGGAGGGGCTGGCTCCCCGGAGTTTCTACAGTAAGGAGAGCGGGCGCGCTGGACAAGGACCCCGGGAGACTTGGCGGAGGAGCTGAAGTGGACTCCTCAGTGGTGACAAACAGACATCAAGGTGACAGCAGTGTGTGATTATCACCGCGCCACGTGCACCGTACACGGCGCCACGTGCACATCACACACTGATGCGTGTAGTGAATGCAGGCAGGCATTGATAAGGTACAGGGTTATTCCGCTATATTGGACACGTTCATCGTACACAAAGACCGTATACATTAATGGACGCCTCAGACAGATTTGGTTCGGTTTCGATACCATAAAAAAGTATTGCGATACTCGATACCATTCAATATCACGCGAAAAAAATAAAATGCCAAAAAAAAAAAGCCGCGTGCATTCCACATTTTATGGAAAGCCCGGCCCTTAATCGAACAGCCCTATCCTATTTTTACCCTGGGAACACACCTGAGCGTTTTTCAGCGCGTTCAAACGCGCTGAAAAACGCTCAACAAGTGAAAACCCATGTATTCCAATGGACATGGTTCACACTTGAGCGTTTTACAGCGCGTTTGAACGCTCTGAAAAACGCCAAACGCAAACGCTTGTGCATGAGCTTCTTTGGGGCGTTTGTCCAAGCGTTTGCACCCATTGAAAAGCATGGGAACGCGCATATAAGAAAATATGCGCGTTTTCCGCTTCAAAAACGCGCATATGATCGCGCGTTTTTGTAGTAAAACCCAGCAGAAAGGCAGAATCTCCACCCACCTTTGCTGGGTGGGGATTCTTTTTTTCTGCAAACTGTAAGCTGTCAATCAAAAAACGCCCCAAATACGCGCGTTGCAAAAATACAAAAACGCCGAAAAAAATGCGCGTTTTCCGCGGAAAAAACTAGGTGTGTTCCCAGCCTTAGGGCGAAGAAAGATGATTAAAAAAATGCAGAATCGTGCAGTTTTTTTCTTTTACGAAGTTCACCGCATAAGAAAGATATTTTAATAGTTTGTACTTTTCGGACGTGGCGATATGTGGGGGTGATTTATACCTATTTTGGTGTTGTTTTTTTTTACTTTTTATTTAATAACTATTTCCCCCTTAGGGGCTAGGATCTTTTGATCCCTTGTCCTATTCACCCTAACACTGGGTTCAGACCTGAGCGTTTTTGAAACGCGCGTATTTTAGCGCGTTTATGCAAATAGGAAACGCGCGTCATACGCGCGTTCGTGATTCTGGAGACCAATAGAAAAAGGCATATCTACACCTTAACGCGCGCTTTACGTGCGTTCCCATTGAAGTCTATGGGATGAAAAGCGCGACAAACGCCCAAAAAACACTCCTGAACAAGCTTATGCATCGGGCGTTTTACAGCGCGTTTTTACGCGCTGTAAAACGCTCAAGTGTGAACCACTCCCATAGGGATGCATTGGTTTTCATGTGTTGAGCGTTTTACAGCGCGTTTGAACGCGCTGTAAAACGCTCAGGTGTGAACCTAGGGTAATAGATCTCTGTTAGGGTGACTAGGTGCCACAAGTGTGAAAGTAGCCTGAGTGTCCTGTATTCTAACCCCATGTTGCCCATTACGTGAGATGGGCACCTTAGTGAACTAATGTATTGTTAAGGGGGTTTTCTGGGTACAGATAGGTCATCAGTATCAGATCGGTGGGGGTCTGACACTGATCACCCTTGTGTGGCTCTGTACAAGAGGGGCAAGATCCCTTTATAGCCGTGGGGCTGTCCTTTGTAAAAGCCTGTTTTTTGGTGTCTCAGGTCTGATTAGTCTAATTAGAGCCCGCTGTGCTCCTTACGGCCACGTGGCGCCTCACGACCGCGCTGTATGGTTGTATCCTTATGGTACGTTGGTGGGGGATCAGTGAGACTGGAGCGGCAGGGGGTGTTATATGTGCAGTTAAGAATTTTTTTTGCTTTTTTAAACTTGTTGTCGGGGGCCTCTCACTAATCCCGTAATGATATTTAATCTGATCGGTGCCTCTGTGCTTTGTCTCCAGGGCTCGCCATGATTGAGGTTGTCTGCAACGACCGATTGGGGAAGAAAGTGCGGGTGAAATGCAAGTATCCTTAAAATGTCCAGGCGAACCAGGAACGGTCCTGCCTCCAGACTGGTGTAACCGCCGTCATGGTGCCCAGGATCTCCACCCTGGTGAGGTGGCTTTCCCATCGCAGGCCACGGTTGTCCTGGCCTTGTGCTTGTGTTCCTTCCACCTGGTGCTGACCTCATGGTTCCTCTCCCGCTCCTGGGTGCTACTTCTGCACCCGCCTTGGGGTTTGACCACCAGCACCACGTATCCTTTTCCTCTCTTTTAGGCCCCTTGCACACGACCGTATGCCCTCCGACATGCGGGCCAGCACATATGGGGAGCATCGGGCTGCCCGCAGGGCTATTGTCCTGCACTTATGATGCTGTGCGCTCCCATGTGCACGATGGCCCCCTCACGGACTGTATGTCTCGGAGGGCATACGGTCGTGTGCAAGGGGCCCTAGTGATTGCTTTAGTTGGGTGTGTCCTTAACTTGTTGTGGTGTAGCTCCGAAGACACCATCAAAGACCTAAAGAAACTGATAGCAGCTCAGACAGGAACACGATGGGAGAAGATAGTCCTGAAGAAGTGGTGAGTGTCGGGGATCGTCAGCTGCTGTACGGAAATGTCAGGCGTAACTCGTCGAACCCTGAACTGCTGCCTGCTGAGGGGTTTTGGGACTTTTGTATCCTGTTGCAAACAACACATAGATAAGGGGTGTACTTGTAAAAATTACAAAGATGTCGTTAATCAGCCTTCAAGCAGAGTCTGTCATCACTCCTGACATGTCCTGCTAAATACTCACATTCCCTTAACAGTTCTGCAGCATCCATTCTCAGTGTGCCGTTCCTCTGTTATTCCTACTGCAAATCTATTAATAAATGGCCTACTGGGTCTTAACACTGACAGCACTGATTGGGCAGTGTCAAAGTGTGCAATGACACCCCAACTGGTAGCACCCAGTTGGCAGTTTGTTTATAAATTTATAGTAGGAATAACAGAGGAATGCATCGACACAAATTTCAAAGTAAGGATGCTGCAGAATTACATTATGGGGAATTATTTACCAAGCAGAAAGGTCGGGAGAAGTGATGGGTCCTCTCGGACCCCCAAAGATCCCGAGAACAACGGTCACATTCCCCTGAACTCTGCCTCTCCATTAATTCTCTATGGAAGCACCCAAAAATATATCTGCTGCTCCATCAGCTTGGGGGGAACAGGATTGTGATCAGCTCGTTATCTCCCATCCTGTGGCTCAGCTATGAGGGGTTTGTCTGACATCAAGCTTGTTGATGGTTTCCAATGACGATCAGGAGACTAGTGAGTGCAGCTCTGGAGTATAATACAGGACGTATCTCCAGGATCAGTACTGTAATCTATTTACAAAGTTACTTAACCGCTACAGGACGGCGGCCCTGTTGCTCTGGCTGGACGCATCCGTGTGTCATCTCGCAAGATTTGCTGTGAACACGTGCGTGCGGCTCGGCAGTTATACTGCAGCCTGCCAGTGATGATCAATCGCTCGCAGGCTGTAGAAGTAAAATAAATCGCATCAAACATGTATATCAGACGCTGTTTTGTGAACAGCGTCTGATATAGCTGCTACCTGGTCCTCTGGTTGTCCCATTTACTGGGATCGACCACCAGAGGACCAGGTAGCTCTGTAAAGTAGCACCAAACACTACACTACCCCCGTCACTTAATAACCCCTTGTTAACCCCTGATCACCCCATATAGACTCCCTGATCACCTCCCTGTAAGGCTCCATTCACGGATCCGCAAAACACGGACACCGGCAATGTGCTTTCCGCATTTTGCAGATCCGCAAGAATAGGACATGTTCTATATTTTTGCGGAACGGAAGTGCAGACCCGGAAGTGCGGATCCGCAATTCCGGATCCGAGTGGGACAAGGTCTGTCCCCATAGAAATGAATGGGTCCACAATTCCGTTCCGCAAACAGAATTTCGGACGTGTGAATGAGGCATAAGGGTCCCTTATCACCGCCAGTTAGTTAGCTACTTGTTAGGTAGCTAGCGCCCCCGGCCCACCGCACCGCAGTCACTGATTTTGGCAGAGATTTATTCATCCACATTGATCGATGCGAATGAAGAAATTTGTGCCGTTCATTTTTTTACTTTTTTCAGCCCAGAGGCTGAACGGAAAAAAAAAATCTCATTACCCGTATGCTCAATATAAGGAGAATCGCAGAAACTCCTAATGCTGGCCATACATGTAATGATTGCAGAGACCCTCAAATGCCAGGGCAGTACAAACACCCCACATGTGACCCCATTTTTGAAAGAAGACACCCCAAGGTATTCCGTGAGGGGTATGGCGAGTTCATGCAAAATTTTATTTTTCACAAGTTAGTGGAATATGAGACTGTAAAAAAAAAAATATATATATCAATTTCCGCTAACTTGTGCCAAAATTCTTCTGTGAACTCGCCATGCCCCTCACGGAATACCTTGAGGTGTCTTCTTTCCACAATGGGGTCACATGTGGGGTATTTATACTGTCCTGGCATTTTAGGGTCCCTAAAGCGTGAGAATCCAAATGCGTAAAAATGCCCTGAGAAATCCTAAAGGTACTCATTGGAATTTGGGCCCCTTTGCGCATCTTGGCTGCAAAAAAGTGTCACATGTGGTATCGCCGTACTCAGGAGAAGTAGGGCAATGTGTTTTGGGGTGTATTTTTATATATACCCATACTGTGTGTGAGAAATATCTCAATAAATGACAACTTTTTAAATTTTTTTATACAAAGTTGTCAGTTTACAGAGATATTACTCTCACCCAGCATGGGTATATGTAAAAATACACCCCAAAACACATTGCCCTACTTCTCCTGAGTACGGCGATACCACATGTGTGACACTTTTTTGCAGCCTAGGAGCGTAAAGGGGCGTAAAGTCCAACGAGTACCTTTTGGCTTTACAGGGCTGCTCACAATTTAGCCCTGCCCAAAATGCCAGAACAGTACAAATACCCCACAAATGACCCCGTTTTGGAAAGAAGACACCCCAAGGTATTCGCTAAGGGGCATAGTGAGTCCATGAAAAATTAAACTTTTTGTCACAAGTTAGCGGAAAGGCAGACTTTGTGAGAAAAAAACAATAAAAAATAAATTTCCGCTAACTTGTGCCGAAAAATAAAATCTTCTATGAACTCGCCATGCCCCTCACGGAATACCTTGGGGTGTCTACTTTCTAAAATGGGGTCACATGTGGGGTATTTATACTGCCCTGGCATTTGAGGGGTCCTAAAGCGTGAGAAGAAAAATGCGTAAAAATGTCCTGTGAAATCCTAAAGGTACTCATTGGAATTAGGGCCCCTTTGCGCATCTTGTATGCAAAAAAGTGTCACTCATGTGGTATCGCCGTACTCAGGAGAAGTAGGGCAATGTGTTTTGGGGTGTATTTTTACATATAACCATGCTGGGTGAGAGAAATATCTCTGTAAATGACAACTTTTTAAATTTTTTTATACAAAGTTGTCAATTTACAGAGATATTTCTCTCACCCAGCATGGGTATATGTAAAATACACCCCAAAACTCATTGCCCTACTTCTCCTGAGTACGGCGATACCACATGAGTGACACTTTTTGCAGCCAAGATGCGTAAAGGCCCAAATCCAATGAGTACCTTTAGGTTTTACATGGCGGCTCACAATTTAGCCTCGCCCAAAATGCCAGAACAGTAAACACACCCCACAAATGACGCCATTTCGGAAAGTCGACACCCCAAGGTATTCGCTGAGGGGCATAGTGAGTCCGTGGGAGATTTTTTATTTTTTTTTGCCAGAAGTTAGCAGAAATGGAAACTTTATTATTATTATTTTTTCCTCAAAGTGTCATTTTCCGCTAACTTGTGAAAAAAAATGAAATGATACATGAACTCACCATGCCCCTCCGCGAATACTTTGGGGTGTCTTCTTTCTAAAATGGTGTCATTTGGGGGGTATTCATACTATCCTGACATTCTAGCACCAGAAGAAACATGGCAGGTGCTCAGAAAGTCAGAGCTGCTTCAAAATGCCCAAATTCACTTTTTTGCACCATAGTTTGTAAACGATTTTTTTTAATCAAAGACATGTAGAACAATAAATTTTGAGAAAAATTTATATAGAAATTTATTTATTTTTGAAAACAGAAAGCGAAATATGTCATTTTTTGGCAAAAATGTCGTAAAATTTTTATTAATAGCAAAAAAAGTAAAAATGTCAGCAACAATGAAATACCACCAAATGAAAGCTCTATTAGTGAGAAGAAAAGGAGGTAAAATTCATTTGGGTGGTAAGTTGCATGACGGAGCAATAAACGGTGAAAGTAGTGTAGTGCAGAATTGTAAAAAGTGGTCTGGTCATTAAGGGGGTTTAAGCTAGGGGGGCTGAGGTGGTTAAAGAGCCTCTGTCCGCATGATCAACCCAACTAATGCAGGCATATTGCCCGGTAGGGTTGATCATCCATGTAGTTGGACCTCGGAGGGGCCGGTGTAGCTCCTGGAGCACTGCTACTGCTACTCCCCTTGGTGCTCCGTGGACTCCTACCCTTTGATTGACTGTGCTAATAGCCCTGTCTAATGGTTCCTGCGCTGACTCACTAGTAATCATTGGTGGTCCAGCGTTAGTGTAATATATCCAGTCATTGGTGTGTATTCCACTAGGAATTCATGACTGTGCTGTGGCGTGTGTGTCTGCAATCATTGGTGGCAGTGGAGAGAGCGCTGTACTTACCTGGGATCCTCCCAGCAGCTGAGCTCTCCTGCTGTGAAGCTGCCACTTCCGGGTGGACTGACATCGTGAGAGGAGCAATGTCCACCCACTCCTAGTGGAATGCACCAGTGACTGAATATAGCATATTAGAGGAGTTATCCGATTTCTGGAACATCCCCGGGGACCAGGAGCAGCGCTGGGAGCGAGTAGCGGGGTAAGTATATTACCTGTGAGGGGCCCAGCACATGGGGGGATGTTTCAGAAATCGGATAACCTTTTTAACGACGGACCACCAGTGAGTCACAATACAAGAGCCATTACACGGGACTATTAGCCCCATCAGGGTAAGGGGGTAGGGGGGAGTGTACTGAGCACTAGGGATCTAGCAGCTATTCCGGCCCCTCGGTGCTCCAACTGCCTGACTTGCGTAAATACAAAAACGAATATGTCGCTGCCACAGTCGATCTGATAGGCGTAAGACAGATGATAATTTCATTAGCATGATCAACCCCACCAGGCAATATGTCTGGTTTAATAGACCTCCATTCACTTACAACGGGGATGGACTGCGCATGCGCTAGTTCCCCTGTCTGTCCCAAGTGTAAATGAATGGAGGTCGCTGATGGACGGAATCCTCCCCTCAGCGGCCATGTTCCCAGTGCAGTGGCAGCTTATTACTAGCTGCATGTATGTAGGGTTGAGCGATAAAAAATATTCCCACGATAACGATATTTAGAAATTTATCACAATAACGATATATATCGCGATACGTATCCATTTGGAAGAAAAAAACACTTGGGGCACAAGGAGACATTATATACTGTATGGGCTGGTCGCTGGGCAGGCAGCGGGGCACAAGGGAGGACATTATATACTGTATGGGCAGGCAGCAGGGCACAAGGGGACATTATATACTGTATGGGCAGGCAGCAGGGCACAAGGGGACATTATATACTGTATGGGCTGGTCGCTGGGCACAGGGGGACATTATATACTGTATGGGCTGGTCGTTGGGCAGGCAGTGGGGCACAAGGGGACATTATATACTGTATGGGCAGGCAGCGGTGCACAAGGAGACATTATATACTGTATGGGCAGGCAGCGGGGCACAAGGGGACATTATATACTGTATAGGCAGGCAGCGGTGCACAAGGAGACATTATATACTGTATGGGCAGGCAGCGGGGCACAAGGGGACATTATATACTGTATAGGCAGGCAGCGTGCACAAGGAGACATTATATACTGTATGGACTGGTAGCAGGGCAGGCAGTGGGGCACAAGGAGACACTATATACTGTATGGGCAGGCAGCGGTGCACAAGGAGACATTATATACTGTATGAGCAGGCAGCAGGGCACAAGGGGACATTATATACTGTATGGGCAGGCAGTGGGGCACAAGGGGACATTATATACTGTATGGGCAGGCAGCGGGGCACAAGGAGACATTATATACTGTAGCTGGTCACTGGGCAGGCAGCAGGGCACAAGGAAACATTATATACTGTATGGGCAGGCAGCGGGCACAAGGAGACATTATATACTGTATGAGCAGGCAGTGGGGCACAAGGGGACATTATATACTGTATGGGCAGGCAGCAGGGCACAAGGAGACATATACTGTATGGGCACGTAGCAGGGCACAAGGGGACATTATATACTGTATGGGCAGGCAGCGGTGCACAAGGAGACATTATATACTGTATGGGCAGGCAGTGGGGCACAAGGGGACATTATATACTGTATGGGCAGGCAGCGGTGCACAAGGAGACATTATATACTGTATGGACTGGTAGCAGGGCAGGCAGTGGGGCACAAGGAGACACTATATACTGTATGGGCAGGCAGTGGGGCACAAGGAGACATTATATACTGTATGGGCAGGCAGCGGGGCACAAGGGGACATTATATACTGTATGGGCAGGCAGCGGGGCACAAGGGGACATTATATACTGTATGGGCAGGCAGCGGGGCACAAGGGGACATTATATACTGTATGGGCAGGCAGTGGGGCACAAGGAGACATTATATACTGTATGGGCAGGCAGCGGGGCACAAGGGGACATTATATACTGTATGGGCAGGCAGCGGGGCACAAGGGAGCATTATATACTGTATGGGCAGGCAGTGGGGCACAAGGAGACATTATATACTGTATGGGCAGGCAGCGGGCTACAAGGGGACATTATATACTGTATGGGCAGGCAGCGGGACAAGGGGACATTATATACTGTATGGGCAGGCAGCGGGGCACAAGGGGACATTATATACTGTATGGGCAGGCAGCGGGGCACAAGGGGACATTATATACTGTATTGGCAGGCAGCGGTGCACAAGGAGACATTATATACTGTATGGGCAGGCAGCGGGGCACAAGGGGACATTATATACTGTATGGGCAGGCAGCGGGGCACAAGGGGACATTATATACTGTATGGGCTGGTCGCTGGGCAGGCAGCGGGGCACAAGGGGACATTATATACTGTATGGGCTGGTCGCTGGGCAGGCAGCGGGGCACAAGGAAACATATACTGTATGGGCAGGCAGTGGGGCACAAGGGGACATTATATACTGTAGCTGGTCACTGGGCAGGCAGCAGGGCACAAGGAGACATTATATACTGTATGGGCAGGCAGCGGGGCACAAGGAAACATTATATACTGTATGGGCAGGCAGTGGGGCACAAGGGGACATTATATACTGTATGGGCAGGCAGCAGGGCACAAGGAAACATACTGTATGGGCAGGCAGCGGGGCACAAGGGGACATTATATACTGTAGCTGGTCACTGGGCAGGCAGCAGGGCACAAGGAGACATTATATACTGTATGGGCAGGCAGCGGGCACAAGGAAACATTATATACTGTATGGGCAGGCAGTGGGGCACAAGGGGACAATATATACTGTATGGGCAGGCAGCAGGGCACAAGGAGACATATACTGTATGGGCATGTAGTAGGGCACAAGGGGACATTATATACTGTATGGGCAGGCAGCAGGGCACAAGGAGACATTATATACTGTATGGGCAGGCAGCGGGGCACAAGGAGACATATACTGTATGGGCAGGCAGCGGGGCACAAGGAAATATTATATACTGTATGGGCAGGCAGTGGGGCACAAGGGGACATTATATACTGTATGGGCAGGCAGCAGGGCACAAGGAGACATATACTGTATGGGCATGTAGTAGGGCACAAGGGGACATTATATACTGTATGGGCAGACAGCGGGGCACAAGGGGACATTATATACTGTATGGGCAGACAGCGGGCACAAGGAAACATTATATACTGTATGGGCAGGCAGTGGGGCACAAGGGGACATTATATACTGTATGGGCAGGCAGCAGGGCACAAGGAGACATATACTGTATGGGCATGTAGTAGGGCACAAGGGGACATTATATACTGTATGGGCAGGCAGCGCGGCACAAGGGGACATTATATACTGTATGGGCAGGCAGCGGGGCACAAGGGGACATTATATACTGTATGGGCAGGCAGCGGGGCACAAGGGGACATTATATACTGTATGGGCAGGCAGCGGGGCACAAGGGGACATTATATACTGTATGGGCAGGCAGCGGGGCACAAGGGGACATTATATACTGTATGGGCGGGCACAAGGGGACATTATATACTGTAACACAATGTTTAAACAGATTAATGTTAATATGTGAAATTATAAGGATTTATTCAACATCAAATCTTAAACTACAAGACAAAATCCCTTTGGTATATAATACGTAACTTTTACTATTTATTAGATAAAATAAGTGTGCCCAAAAACATGTGCCTATCGATGCTTAGCACTAACTCCCTTATCCAAGGCAATCCCCAGACTTCATACGTGATCAAGATGACTGGGGAGGATAATAAATAATGGACCCAATGGTCCTTAGTTGCACTATTTACGTGGCCTCAACAGTGGTAGAGGGTATGTGTGTGGGGGAGCACCATGGGATGGGCTCCTATGGCATTGGCTAGGACTAAAGGCTAAGGTGTGTTGTGGGAGAGGGATCTGCTTACCCTTCCCAGGCCCTGTCCTTGCTCAGCCCCGGGACCACCCCTGATGGTGGGGTCCCCTGTCCTCGTGCCTTCCCTGCTGGCCCTACACTTGCCCTCAAAAATTACCCTATTGAATAGTGCTTAACTGGTGAGTCTACCCCACTTTGAAGTGAGGGTCTAGGTAAATACCGGTGACAAATTGGTCTCTATATTGAACCCCAGATGTAAGTATGTGTGGTAGGTCCTCGACGCGTTTCGCCTGTTTCCAGGCTCCTCAGGGGGCTGATAATACAGATATAATTAATTGTCACACATGTAGTGTACAACCGTATGGTAAGAAAGGAAAATCTGACCTACTTATTGATGTATTAGGCCCTCTCCTTCTATTCTTACCAAGTTAGCACAGATGGGTCAAGATTACCCCTCATGTGCTCCAGGCAGGATAATTATTAACCTGGCATACCGATATATGCTGGCCTCCTTGCCACCTTTCTTACCATACGGTTGTACACTACATGTGTGACAATTAATTATATCTGTATTATCAGCCCCCTGAGGAGCCTGGAAACAGGCGAAACGCGTCGAGGACCTACCACACATACTTACATCTGGGGTTCAATATAGAGACCAATTTGTCACCGGTATTTACCTAGACCCTCACTTCCAAGTGGGGTAGACTCACCAGTTGAGCACTAATCAAGAGGGTAGTTTTTGAGGGCAAGTGTAGGGCCAGCAGGGAAGGCACGAGGACAGGGGAACCCCACCATCAGGGGTGGTCCCTGGGCTGAGCAAGGACAGGGCTTGGGAAGGGTAAGTAGATCCCTCTCCCACGACACACCTTAGCCTTTAGTCCCAGCCAATGCCATAGGAGCCCATCCCATGGTGCTCCCCCATACACACACCCTCTACCACTGTTGAGGCCACGTAAATAGTGCAACTAAGGACCATTGGGTCCATTATTTTATATCCTCCCAGTTACCCTGATCACGTATGAAGTCTGGGGAGTGCCTTGGATAAGGGAGTTAGTGCTAAGCATCGATAGGCACATGTTTTTGGGTACACTTATTTTATCTAATAAATAGTAAAAGTTACGTATTATATACCAAAGGATATTTTGTCTTGTAGTTTAAGACATTATATACTGTATGGGCGGGCACAAGGGGACATTATATACTGTACGGGCTGGTCGCTGGGCACAAGGAGAAATATACTGTATGGGCAGGCAGCGGGGCACAAGGGGACATTATATACTGTATGGGCTGGTCGCTGGGCACAAGGAGACATTATATACTGTATGGGCAGGCAGCGGGGCACAAGGGGACATTATATACTGTATGGGCAGGCAGCAGGGCACAAGGAAAAATATACTGTATGGGCAGGCAGCAGGGCACAAGGAGACATTATATACTGTATGGGCAGGCAGCGGGCAATAAGGGACATTATATACTGTAAGGCAGGCAGCAGGGCTACAAGGAAAATATACTGTATGGGCAGGCAAAGGGCAATCAGTAAGCATTATATACTGTATGGGCAGGCAGCGCGATAAGGGACATTATATACTGTATGGGCAGGCAGCGCACAAGGGACATTATATACTGTATGTTATAAGCAGCAAGCAACAAGGGACATTATATACCGTATTGGCAGGTTAGCGTAGTAATGGGCGAGCATTACTTATATACCAAAATATGCAAGGCAGCCGGGCAATAAGGGGATTATTATATATTGTATGGCAGGTGAAGTGGGCAACAAGGACATATACCGTGGCGGCTGATCACAGGCAGGTGTGCGTAGGTGCTGCACACAGAGCGTGGTGACTGGTCGCAAGGCAGCGGCACAAGGAAACATATACTGTATGGGCAGCTAGAATAAGCGTATTTACTATATAACAGCTGGTCACTGAAGAGGCAGATATAGACATTATATACTGTATGGGCAGGCAGCGCACAAGGAAACATATATACTGTAAGGGCAGTAAAGGCTATAGACATTATATATCATAGTAGTAGTAGGAAGAGAAACATACTCATGGGCAGGCAGCGGGCAATAAGGGGACATTATATACTGTAAAGCCGTATCACTAAGCAGGGGCAGGCACAAGGAGACATTATATACTGTATGGGGCAGCGGGGCACACAAGGAAACATATACTGTGGCAGGCAGGGGCAACAGGACAATATATACTGTATGGGCAGGCAGCAGGGCACAAGGAGAGAGACATATACCGTGGCGGGGCACAGTAGTAGGGCACATAACATTATATACTGTATATATGTTGCAGCTAAAGTTACCAGATAGACGTATTATATTTAGTGGTAGTATAAAGGATATAGCTGGTATGGCAGGCAGCACAAGGAAATATTATATATTAGTAGCGGGGCAGGCAGTGGGGCAATAAGGACATTATACACCGTATGGGCAGGCAGCGGGCAATACAAGCGAGACACATACTGTACGGGGCAATGCGTAGAGGCTAACGAGGACATGTGACGATACCGTATGGGCAGGCAGCGGCTATCAAGGGGACATTATATACTGTATGGGCAGGCAGCGGGCACAAGGAAACATTATATACTGTATGTAAGGCAAGGTGGGGGCAATAAGGGACATTATATACCAGTAGCAGGGCACAAGGAGACATATACTGTATGTAAGTACAGTAGTAGTGGGAAGAAATAAGGTGACATTATATACCAGGCGTAAAGGTGTTAAAGCCATAAATACAGATATATACTGTATAAGAGCTAAAGGTCATGGGACATTATAACAGGCGGCAGCCGGCAATACAGAGACTGTATGGGCAGGCAGCGGGCAGGGACATTATACTGTATGGGCAGCGAAGGAGATAGAGATTATATGGGCAGTACAGCAAGCAAATAAGGACATTATTATATACTGTATGTAAGGCAGCAGCAAATATGACATTATATACTGTATAGCAGGCAGCAAGCACAAGGAGATACTATATGTTTGTATGGGCGGCACAAGGAGATATATACTGTAACACAATGCTTAAAACAGATTAATGTTAATATGTGAAATTATAAGGATTTATTCAACATCAAATCTTAAACTATTAAGATAAATCCTTTATATATAAAACGAACTTTTACTATTTATTAGAGAAAAGAAGTAAAAGCCCAAAAACATGCCTATCGACAAGAGATTTACTTCAGATCGATATGAATTGACTTATATGGACAGATGACTGGGAGGATAATAAATACGACCCAATGGTCCTTAGTTGCACCATTTACGTGGCCTCAACAGCAGTAGAGTGGGTATGTGTGTGGGGAGCACCATGGATGTACCCTATGGCATTACAGACCAAAGGCTGGCAGTGCTGTGGAGTGGATCTGCGATATCTTTCTCCAGCCCTGTCCTGCTCAGCCCCGGACCACCCCTGACGGTGGGGTCCCCTGTCCTCGTGCCTCCTGCTGGCTCACTGTTCCTCAAAAATTCACCTGAAAGAACAGTGCTTAACTGGTGAGTCTACCCCACCTGAAGTGAGTGGTCTAGGTAAATACCGGTGACAAATTGTCTCTATTGAACCTTCAGATGCAAGTATGTGTGTAGGTCTCGACGCCGTCGCCTGCTTCCAGGCTCCTCAGGGGCTGATATCACATATATAATTAATTGTCATGTAGTAAATAAACTGCATGGCAAGAAAGGAAAATCTGACCTACTTACTGATGCATTAGCCCTTTCCTTCTATTCTTACATAGGACAGATGGGTCAAGATTACCCCATGTGGGACTTGTCTTTATCTCTGGCTTAGTGTAGGCTGAAAATTTGTATTTTCTATGTCTAGAGTAATATTACAGCAAGTTAATACAGTGTGTACTGTAAAAATTTGATTATCCGTACCAATGTAGTGCAGAAAATGTGCATTCTTCATTCAGATGATATAAACAAGTAAATACAATGTGTACTATAAAAATTTCATTATTTGTGTCCTAACAAAAAGCTGAAAATTTGCATATTTTTGTCTCCAGTACATTGCTGTTAAAGTCAATACAGTATGTACTGTAAAAATTACATTATCTCTCATTAGGAATGCTGTAAAATCTGTATTTTTCTGGTATCCAAGTACTGTCCTGGACATCAGAGCAAACCGTGTCTCTAAGCGACAAAGCAAAACAATTCTGTCGCCACATCTACAGACAAACCATTAATATGAAGAAGGCGCAGCACAAAAGAGAGGGGGAAGTGGTGGATGCTGATGGTGCAAGCGCTAGCGTGCGTAGCACCAGGTAGATGCTGATGGTGCAAACAGAGTGTCGTGGGCCCTGGGCATGATGGCTGATGGTGCAAGGGAGGTTGTGCTTCTGGTGGACTCGAGAAGAAAGAGGCCGTGTTCGTATGCTGATGGTGCAAGCAAGAGTGCCGTGGCCCTGGGCATAATGCTGATGGTGCAAGCAGAGGCCGAGGCCCTGGGCATGATGCTGATGGCGCAAGGAGGCCGTGGATCTGGGCGC
>JAKVIS010003317.1:0-17863 GCA_033119425.1 Bufotes viridis
TATGCTGTATTTCACAGCAGCAATGTAAAATAGGTGGTTGTAATGGGTATTTCAGACTGTTTGGTGGAACTTGAATAACGTTTTTTTCTATAAAAAAAAAAGAAGCACTACAGTATTTCCATGCAGAAATATAAAATATGTCATTGGACGGTGTATGCAGAACTGTTTTGAGGACAAGGAATAGGTTTTTCCCCAAAATTACACGGATTCTCTATTTCACACGCAGAAATGTCAAATATATATTTTGGCGGTGTAAAATAGGCTTGGTGGATCAGGATGACCACTTTTTTTTTTAACTAAAATACACTGATGCACTATTTGGTAGCTGAAAGGAATGGAATACTACGGTTTAGTGCATACTATACAAAAGTGCTCTGTGGCACCACAGATCCCAGGCTAGACAAATGGACTATGTCACCCCTAACCCCTTAAGGATCGGGGTTTTGGGATTTTTGCGTTTTTGTTTTGCGCTCCCTGCCTTCCAAAAGCCATAACATTTTTATATTTCCGCTCACATAGCCATATGATGGCTTGTTTTTGCAGGACAAGTTGTACTTTTTAACGCTACCATTTATTTTTGCATGTGATGTAGTGGGAAACGGGAAAAAATTCCAAATGGGGTGAAATTGCAAAAAAAGCAATTTCACCACAGTTTCACGGGTTTTTAAATTACAACGTTCGATTTGCGATAAAACTGACTGGTTAATTTTATTCTTCAGGTCAGTACGAGATCCGGCAATACCTAATATGTATAGTTTTCTTGCGTTTTGATAGTGAAAAAAAATTAAAAGTGGGAATTTTTTATTTTATTTTTTGTCGCCATGTTTTGACCCCTATAACTTTTTTGTAATTATGCGTACGGAGCAGTGTAGGGCTCATTTTTGCGGAGCAATCTGAACTTTTAATTGATACCATTATGGGGTGCGTATGATGTTTTGATCACTTTTTATTCATTTTTTTAGGAAATGAAGCGTCCAAAAATGGCGAATTAGCCATTTGGGCGCTTTCTTTCGTTTTATGTTTACCGTATGGTGAATATTTTTAATATTATTATAGTATAGGCGTTTTCGCACATTGCGACACTCATTATGTGTAATTTTTATTTTTATTTATTTTATTTTCATTTTGGGGAAGG
Organism: Bufotes viridis; assembly: GCA_033119425.1. Classification (NCBI taxonomy): domain Eukaryota; kingdom Metazoa; phylum Chordata; class Amphibia; order Anura; family Bufonidae; genus Bufotes; species Bufotes viridis. The sequence continues at coordinate 1,136 of JAKVIS010003317.1, forward strand.
GGGTGATTTGAATTTTTATATATTTTTATTTTTTTTTTTTTACCACTTTCTTATAGTTCCCATAGGGAACTATAAGATGCAATCATCAGATTGCTATTCTCATATATTCAATGCAATAGCATTGGAATATATGAAAAATCGCATATTTCCTATGGAGCCTATTACAGTCATAGGCTCCATAGGAATACTAGTAGTAACCTAGGTTTCATTCACAGAAACCTAGAGTACTAAATGCATGCTCGGCTCCCCTTGTGGCCATCAGGAGCCAGAGCAAAAACCGAAAGTGAAACTTTCGGTTTGCGCGATCAGATGCCGTGGTCAGGGGTTAAATGTCCGCGATCGGCATCGCTGCCGGTCGCGGACATGAGCTGCGGGTGTCAGCTTGATAAATCAAGCGTTTACCGCTGCTCATGCCGCACCACTCCGTGCGGGAGCGGGCGCCATCTTTAAAGTCCGGACGAAGGGCGTACATGTACGCCCTTCGTCCTTAAGGGGTTAAACATACAAAAGGCAATATAGGGGACTTGAGCAGCCAGAAAAACAAGTTTCCTTCACTGAGCTACAAAATAGGAATAGGCTAATGTCCCTGGCAGGCTGGCAGACATGCAGTACACTGCAGTGCCTAAAATGGCCGCCGACCCCCACCTAACAGATGGATTACAAAAAAATCTCCCTGGCAGTGGCTGGGTACAGAAATGTTGGATTGCTGAGGTTTCCTCCCTCTCTATGTGCTGTATCTTGTGGATTAAAGTTGCACAGGTTCTTCAGATTTCTGCCCTATTCTGTCCCTGATCGCATCAGCAGCAACCTTGCTCTAATCTCAATTCAGCAGACTGACGTGCGGCACTACATGACTCCAGCTTATAAAGAGGCTGGGTCAAATGCTGCACTCAGCCAATCACAGCCATGCCATTAGTAGGCATGGCTGTGATGACTACTTAGAGCAAGAGTAAAACGCTTGCTGATTGGCTGCTGTGCAGCCCTTCAGAAAAGCGGGAAGAGAAATCACCGAACAAACGAACCCGAACCCGAACTTTTTTGAAAATGTTCGGGTTGAGATCCATGTCCCGAACACCCAAAATTCGATCGAACCGAACCATACCGAACTCTAGTTGAGACACATCGGGTTGCAGCAGAATGGGAGCGGAAGCAAAACATTCCTTTGTTGCAGAAAAAGCCTGTAATGCCTCTTCCCACCAGACTGAGAAGTCCACACCCTTCCTAGTCATATCAGTCAAAGGACTGACAACAGTGGAATAATTCAGGATTAGAGTTGAGTGGAAACCTGGAAGTTCGTGCTCAACTGGTTCGGCCGAACTTCACAAAAAAGTTCGGGTTCGGGATCCGAACTTAACCCAAACTTGACCCCGCACGCCATCGAAGTCAATGGCACTAAAATGACTGTAAAAAAGTCCTGGAAAGTGCTAAAGGCGGCAAAATGTGGGTAAGTGCCCTGCAAACAAATGTGGATAGGAAATTACTTAAAATAAAATAAATAAAAATTTAAAATCAAAATCTTGATCTAGGAGGAGGAAATGGATGTGGAGTAGGAGGTTGAGGAGGCGTGAGGTGGGAATGCCATCAGCAGCGCGTCTACCAGCGTGCGTTTGTAGTCACCCATCTTTCGATCATTAACAAACGTTTTTACCAAATTTGGTTCCCTGTCAGCAATGCACAGCAGGGGTTTTCAACGGAAAAGCAGGGGTTCATATCACCCCCAATGGAACAGACGATTTTTAAAAATGTAGGCCTCTGGCACCCAGGCAGGAGGGTTAATTCACTGGAAAAACTGGGTTGATGTCACCCACCAATGGAACAGACGGGTTTTTAAAATTTTGGCCCCTGGCACCCAGGCAGAGGAGAGGTTTATTCACGGCAAAACGGGGTTCATGTCACCCACCAATGGAACAGGCGATTTTTTGAAATTTAGGTCCCTGGCACCCAGGCAGAGGAGGGGTTTATTTATGGCAAAACCGGGTTCATGTAACCCACCAATGGAACAGACAATTTTTAAAAATGTAGTCCCGTGGCACCCAGGCAGAGGAGGTGTTTATTCACGGCAAAAATTGTAATATTGCACCCAACAATTTAAAAGAAGATTTTTCAAATTTAATTAATTAATTCCCCCAAATACACAAATGCTGTATGTCACTGCTAAATTTTAAAATAGGTTTTTCAGCGTTCAATGCAAATGTGCTCTGTGGAACAACAATACGGGTTTATTTCCTTCAACTTTACAAATGCTGTATGTCACTGCTAAATTTTAATATAGGTTTTCAGCATTGTGTGCAAACATGCTCTGTGGCACAACAGTACGGGTTTATTAACCCAACTACAGAAATGCACTTTTTCACTGCAAAATTTTAAAATAGGTTTTTCAGCAGTGTATGCAAACGTGATCTGTGGTACAACAGTACGGGTTTATTACAGCAACTACAGAAATGAACTATGTCACCGCAAAATTTTAAAATAGGTTTTTCAGCGTTGTGTGCAAACGTGCTCTGTGGCACAACAGTACGGGTTTATTAACCCAACTACAGAAATGCACTGTCACCCCAAAAATTATAAAACAGGTTATTCAGCGTTGTATGCAAAGCGTGCTCTGTGGCACAACAGTGCGGATTTATTAACCCAACTACAGAAATGCATTTTTTCCCCGCAAAATTTTAAAATAGGTTTTTCAGCAGTGTATGAAAATGTGATCTGTGGTACGACAGTACGGGTTTATTACAGCAACTACAGAAATGCACTATGTCACCGCAAAATTGTAAAATAGGTTTTTCAGCGGTGTATGCAAACGTGCTCTGTGGTACGACAGTACGAGTTTACTACAGCAACTACAGAAATGCACTATGTCACCGCAAAAATTTTAAAATAGGTGTTTCAGCGGAGTATGCAAACATGATCTGTGGTACGACAGTACGGGTTTATTACAGCAACTACAGAAATGCACTATGTTACCGCAAAATTTTAAATAGGTTTTTCAGCGGTGTATGCAAACGTGCTCTGTGGTACGACAGTACGGGTTTATTATAGCAACTACAGAAATGCACTATGTCACTGCTAAATTTTAAAATAGGTTTTTCAGCGGTGTATGCAAACGTGCTCTGTGGTACAACAGTATGGGTTTATTCCCCCAACTACAGAAATGCACTATGTCACCCCATAATTATAAAAAGGAAATGTAGGGGACTTGACCTGCCAGAAAAAGGAATTTTTCCTCCACTGAGCTACCAAAAATAATTAGACTGATGTCCCTGGCAGGCTGGAACACATGCAGGTCACATGCAGTTCCAAGGACACTGGAGTTGCTAAAATAGCCGCCAACCCACACCTCAGTAACAGATGGATTAAAAATTACTTTGCAGTATCACTGGTCTCAGGGCTGGGTACAAATATGTTGCATAGCACCCTCAATAATTGCTGTAGTTTGAAGAGTTAACACCACCAAGTTCAACAGATTTCTTCCCTAATCTGTCCCTCACAGAAGAGAAGAGCAGAGTGACGTGCGTCGCTACGTGACTCCAGCTTAAATAGAGTCACATGCTGCACTTAGCCAATCACAGCCATGCCAATAGTAGGCATGGCTGTAATGGCTCTTAGGGCAAAGTAGTAAAACGCTTGTTGAATGGCTGCCCTGCAGCCTTTCAAAAAGTGGGAAGAAATTGCCGAACAATGAACCCGAACTTTTACGGAAATGTTCGGGTTCGGGTGCGAAAAAACATAATGTTCGGGTTCACTCAACCCATATTACATTCAACCCTATATACATTTTCTGTAGTAATTATTAAATCCCAAAAACCACATCAGAGCTTTCTGATTCTCCGGTCGATCCCATTCCAGTGCCGCATGGACCTTTTTGGGATCCATATGATAACCTGAGGCAGAAAGTAAGTAACCCAGAAACTGCAACTCCTGAACAGCAAACACACATTTTTACAACTTAGCATACAAGTTATTCTTCTGGAGGATCAATAATACTTGTCTTAAATGATCCTGATGAGATTCCATATTGGGCGAATAACTTAGTATGTCATTAAGGTAAATAGCAACAAAGCTCGCCATCAAATGATGAAAAATGTCATTGCTAAAGTGCTGGAAGACCGCCGGGGCAATAGTCAAACCAAAGGACATGACCAAGTTCTCGCAGTGGCTCTCAGGGGTATTGAAGGCAGTCTTCCATTCATCCCCTTCCCTGATTCTTATCAGATTATAAGCCCCTCTTAAATCCAACTTAGAAAACACCTTGGCTCCGACAATCTGATCAAATAAATCCGCAGAGAAATGATAATCCCCACTCTTTGATTTTCTTCCCCAGATGAGATCAGACGCAGACGAAAATACAATTTACAAGACTTTCTGAACCAAACAAAATTATCAATTCCCCCAAAAAACCTATCTGGGAGAGCGACCTTAGGTTCAAGGCTGACCTGGTTCCCACTAGCAGTACCAGATGCCAGAGATCTCTGACACTGTGCAACCGAATTACGGAGATCAGCTACCTCGAAAGACAATCCCTGCATGCGATTCACCAACAGCTTCCATTTCCACACAGAGCAAGCGAAAAGAAAATGACGGTATAGGCGGTTTCTAATGTCATGGTAGGTGAGGGAAGGAAGAAAGCCGAATACAACAACAGTAACAAAACACCAGACTAGGCCCCAAAACAAGGAAGAAGGAAAGGTCACCACCTGACAATCCCTGAGCCTTTCCCTGACTGCTGACAGCATGAGCAGATCCTAAAGGTGGAAGACCTCATGCGCTGAAACCTAAGTCCTGCTGAAACTGAAACAAACCCACAACCCTCCAGGAGGAAATTTAAACCGCAAGGGCTGCAGTGAGAGGTGGGTATAAATAGACTCACTAAACAGCTAATGAGCAGAACCTGTGGAGAGGTGGGATTCTGCCCATAACAACAAACAGCAAGGAAAAGAGAAAGATCTGTCAGATAGACTCACGTGCAGCAAGTCTATCAGATCTTCACAGGACTCTGACAGGGCAGGCAGTGACACTATGTCACCTCACCTTGCCACTCTGTGGCCTCCTTATGCTGCTGCCACCTTCACACTATGTCACCTTGCCACTCTGTGGTCTCCTCATGCTGCTGCAACCTCCACACTCTGTCATCGGGTCACTCTGTGGTTTCCTCATGCTGCTGCCACCTCCACACTATGTCACCTTGCCACGCTGTGGTCTCCTCATGCTGCAGCCATCTCCACACTGTCATTGTGCCGCTCTGTGGCCTTCTCCTGATGCTGCTGCTGTCACCTCCACACTGTCATTGTGCCAATCTGTAGCCTCCTCATGCTGCTGCCACCTCCACACTATGTTACCTTGCCACTCTGTGGTCTCCTGATGCTGCCGCATTCTCCACACTGTCATTGTGCCACTCTGTGGCCTCCTCCATATGGTGCTGCTGCCGCCACCTCCACACTCTGTCATTACGCCACTCTGTGGCCTCCTGATGCTACTGCCACCTCCACAATATGTCACCATGCCACTCTGTTGTTGTGTTCTGATGCTGCTGCCACCTCTATACTATTCCACCTTGCCACGCTGTGGTCTCCTCATGCTGCTGCCACCTCCACACTATGTCACCTTGCCACTCTGTGGTCTCCTCATGCTTTCGCCACCTCCACACTGTCATTGTGCCATTCTGTGGCCTCCTCCCGATGCTGCTGCCGCCACCTTCACGCTCTGTCATTGTGCCACTCTGTGGCCTCCTTATGCTGCTGCCACCTCCACACTATGTTACCCTGCCACTTTGTGGTGTCCTGATGCTGCCGCCAAGTCCACACTGTCATTGTGCCACTCTGTGGCCTTCTCCTGCTGCTGCTGCCGCCACCTCCACACTCTGTCATTGCGCCACTCTGTGGCCTCCTGATGCTACTGCTGCGACCTTCACACGGTCATTGTGCCACTCTGTGGCCTCCTCCTGATGCTGCCGCCACCTCCACACTCTGTCATTGTGCCACTCTGTGGCCTCCTGATGCTACTGCTGCAACCTCCACACGGTCATTGTGCAACTCTGTGGCCTCCTCATGCTGCTGCAACCTCCACACTATGTCACCTTGTCACTCTGTGGTCTCCTGCTGCTGTCGCCATCTCCACACTTTCATTGTGCCACTCTGTGGCCTCCTCCTGATGCTGCTGCTGCCACCTCCACACTGTCATTATGCACTCTGTGGCCTACTGATGCCACCTCCACACTGTTATTGTGCCACTCTGTGGCCTCCTCATGCTGCTTACACCTCACCACTATGTCATAGAGCCACTCTGTGGACTTCTCATGCTGTTCCCACCCTCCCCACTTCATGACTGGGCCTCTATTTTGCCTTTCGGCCTGGCTGACATCATCATTTATTTGTCCCTTCTTCTGATCTGTCAGAAGGAATTAAAAATAAAATGCACAACAGATCCTGTAATGCTTGTATGATCCCATCAGAATTTGCTTTTTATTTGGTAGCCAAAAGCAGTAGTGGGTTCAAAACACAGAAGACATGGAAATATTCCATACATGTGTCATCTCTGTTTTGGATCCACTCCTTTTTTTTGGCATTAGCAATACTGATGGATTACTGACCAAATGCTGACCAGTCAAGGCAGATGCTCAACAGACAGGATCGTTTTTTTTTTTTTTTTGTTTTGACGGATCAGAGGAAGGGCAAAATAATCAGTGACGTCAACACAAACTTACTGTTGACACCCTCTTCACTCTGTCGGGGGCCTACATGCATAGGTGCAGCATGCCAAGGAATGGCTTTAATACACTTTGTTATGTCTTGATGAAGGGCTGGATTCTGTAAGTTCGAAACGCGCCACTTTGATGTCATTTTCTGTGACTTTGATGGATTTTAAATGATGAGCCAATGAAGAAACGTTTTTATTTCTATAAGAAGCTGAATCCCATTTTTCCATTGGATACTGCAATAGTCATCTATTGAAATGCACTGTATTGTCAGTATCACACTGACACTAAGCTTAATCAGACCCTCAGGGTCTGTCAGGCTTAGATACATGGCAAGCCCTGGATGCCTTTTTAAATGTCTAGTTGCCATGTTAGCAAATAGATAAGTGTGGGACAGCAGACCATCGACGGCTCGAATGGGCCGATAGTCCAGGATGTGGCGGTGCCCGCGATGTCAGGTCCTGACCTGAAGAACCCCTCCAATGGAAACAAATTAAAAGGATCGCAGCACTCCAAGGTCTTCTAATGTTCAAAGTTTATTCCACCACGTGAAATGCGACTACCGACCCAGGGGGCGCTCTTCTCAAGCATCTAGTTGCCATGTTAACCATCGGGTCACTGCCATCACAGCGTAGCGGTCCAATGGGAGGTGTGGGTAGCTACTGACTGCAGCATCTAAGGGGTTAAATGGCCAGAATAGGTGCCAGCAACACTTTCGGCCGTTGCAGCAGTGTCAGCTGCAGGTTACAGCGGCACTACGCTGCTGATGGAGGCGTCAGGAACACCCAGGATTGCAAGCCCCTACGTCCATCAGGGTCTCCTGCACAGCAGCTATGTTACTGACTCCAACCCCCCACTTCTCCTCCTCCGCCGCCTCCTCCTCCACTTCCACCTCCAACAGCAGTCAGCCATCAGTCGCTAGCTGGAAGCAGTGTAGCACTGCTGTGGGTAAGCGTCAACAGGCCGTGCTGAAGCTGATCTGCTTAGGGGACAAACAGCACACTGCTGCAGAGCTATGGCAGGGCATAAGGGACCAGACCGAGCTGTGGCTCTCGCCACTCAACCTAGAAACAGGCATGGTTGTGTCCGACAATGGCCGTAACTTGGTGGCGGCTTTGGAGCTCGGCAACTTGACACACATTCCATGCCTAGCCCACGTCTTAAACTTAGTGGTTCAGCGGTTTATCAAAACCTACCCCAATTTGCAGGAGCTACTAGTGAAGGCGCACCGATTGTGTGCTCATTTCTGCAAGTCGTCCACAGCTTCTGCCGGTCTGTCAACGCTGCAGCAGCGCTTGCAGCTTGCAGCTCACTGACTGTTGTGCGATGTGAGCACGCGGTGGAACTCTACGTTCTACATGTTGGCCAGGCTTTGTGAGCAGCAGAGGGCAGTTGTGGAATACCAGCTGCAACATGGTCGTCGCCTTTCCAGTCAACTGCCACTATTCACAAGCGAGGAGTGGGCATTGATGTCAGACCTATGTGAGGTTTTAAAAACTTTGATGAATCCACACAGATGGTTAGTGGCGATAACGCTATTATCAGCGTAACCATCCCACTGCTGTGTCTACTCAAACGATCGCTGCTCACAATTAAGGAGGATGCTTTGAATGTGGCAGACGAGGAAATGGGGAGGAGATGTCACAGGGTGATAGCCAGACCTCTCCCAGTTCGTCTTCTCAGCGCTAATTGGGCCATGAAGAGGAGGTGGAGGAGCTGGAGACACTTGCCTCTGCTACAGAGGCTAGTACTCATGGAACTTTAATTCCATCTGTTCAGCGTGGATGGGCAGAAGAGGAGGAGGAGGATAAGGGAATGGAGAGTCATCCTGAAGTTGACATCGGAGTCTTGCCCATTGGTACTCTGGCACACATCGCTGACTTTATGTTAGGCTGCCTTTCCCGCGACCTGCATGCGTTATACGCATTTTAGGTAACACATTACTGGGTGTTCACCCTTCTCGACCCCCGCTACAAAGAGAACTTCTCATCTCTCATTCCTGTGGTGGAGAGGACGAGTAAAACCGTGCAATACCAGAAGGTAGTTGTTGACAGATTGCTCCAAAATTTTCCATCTGACAATGCAGCCACCAGAGTTCGTACTTCCTTAGGCAACCGAGGAAGGGAGGCAAGGGGAACACACAGTAGTTCTAATAGAGGCAGGGCAACACTTTCCAAGGCATGGGACACTTTCATGACGCCCAGCCGGCAACCTTACCCCTGAATTGCGGCCTAGTGCTACGAGGAGGGAAAAGTTTTGGAAGATGGTAAAGGAATACATTGCAAACCGTGTCAGCGCCCAAAATGATCCCTCAGTGCCTTACAACTACTGGGTGTCCAAGCTGGACACGTGGCACGAGCTGCGCTCTACAACTTGGAGGTGCTGGCCTGCCCTGCCGCACAGCGTATTGTCTGGGCGTGTATTTAGTGCTGCTGGTGGCATTATAACAGATAAGAGCATCCGCTTGTCCACTGACACTGCTAAAAGGTTGACTCAGATAAAAATAAGCAAGGCCTGGATTGACCCTGACTTCTCCACTCCACCAGAGGAAAGCTGATCTAATGAGTAACAAAAACACATTTTAAATGTATGCTTTATAATGTACTGAATCCACAAGATTCAGATTTTTTTACCCCTTTCAAAAAAAAGGGTATATGTTTGAATCTTGTTTACTCATCTGCCTACTCCTCCTACTACTCTTCCATGCAGAATAAATATGACCTCACTACAATCTTTGTAGGGTTCAGCTAAGGCTTCAGGACCCTCAACTCCAATGCTTTATACTGTCTGCTCACCTGTAGGCCATCACTGCAATGTTTTATGGGATTACGCTAGGCTTCAGACCCTCACATCCGATGCTTAATATGGTCTGCTCAGCTATAGCCTATCACTGCAATATTTTATGGGGTTCTCTAGGCTTAAGGCCCTTACCTCCGATGCTTTATAAGGTCTGCTCACCTGTAGGCCATCACTGCAATGTTTTATGGGGTTCTATAGGCTTCAAGCCCTCACCTCCAACTGCTTTATACCAGTCTGCTCACCTGTAGCCCATCACTGCAATGTTTTATGGGGTTCTCTAGGCTTCAGGCCCTCACCTCAATGCTTTATACCGTCTGCTCACCTGTAGCCCATCACTGCAATATTTTATGGGGTTAACTAGGCTTCAGGCCCTCACCTCCAATGCTTTATACCGTCTGCTCACCTGTAGCCCATCACTGCAATGTTTTATGGGGTTCTCTAGGCTTCAGGCCCTCACCTCCAATGCTTTATAAGGTCTGCTCACCTGTAGCCCATCACTGCAATATTTTATGGGGTTAACTAGGCTTCAGGCCCTCACCTCCAATGCTTTATACCGTCTGCTCACCTATAGGCAATCACTGCAATGATTTATGGGGTTCGCTAGGCTTCAGGCCCTCACCTCCAATGCTTTATACCATCTGCTCACCTGTAGGTCATCACTGCAATGTTTTATGGGGTTCTCTAGGCTTCAGGCCCTCACCTCCACTGCTTTATACCGTCTGCTCACCTGTAGCCCATCACTGCAATGTTTTATGGGGTTCGCTAGGCTTCAGGCCCTCACCTCCAATGCTTTATACCATCTGCTCACCTGTAGGCCATCACTGCAATGTTTTATGGGGTTCTCTAGGCTTCAGACCCTCACCTCCAATGCTTTATACCGTCTGCTCACCTGTAGCCCATCACTGCAATATTTTATGGGGTTCACTAGGCTTCAGGCCCTCACCTCCAATGCTTTATACCGTCTGCTCACCTGTAGGCCATCACTGCAATGATTTATGGAGTTCGCTAGGCTTCAGGCCCTCACCTACAATGCTTTATACCGTCTGCTCACCTGTAGGCCATCACTGCAATGATTTATGGGGTTCTACTAGGCTTCAGGCCCTCACCTCCAATGCTTTATAAGGTTTGCTCACCTGTAGCCCATCACTGCAATGATTTTATGGGGTTCACTAGGCTTCAGGCCCTCACCTCCAATGCTTTATACCGTCTGCTCACCTGTAGGCCATCACTGCAATGTTTTATGGGGTTCTATAGGCTTCAGGCCCTCACATCCGATGCTTTATATGGTCTGCTCAGTTGTAGCCTATCACTGCAATATTTTATGGGGTTCTCTAGGCTTAAGGCCCTTACCTCCAATGCTTTATAAGGTCTGCTCACCTGTAGGCCATCACTGCAATGTTTTATGGGGTTCTATAGGCTTCAGGCCCTCACCTCCACTGCTTTATACCGTCTGCTCACCTGTAGCCCATCACTGCAATGTTTTAAGGGGTTCTCTAGGCTTCCGGCCCTCACCTCCAATGCTTTATAAGGTTTGCTCACCTGTAGCCCATCACTGCAATATTTTATGGGATTAACTAGGCTTCAGGCCCTCCCCGCCAATGCTTTATACCGTCTGCTCACCTGTAGCCCATCACTGCAATGTTTTTTTGGGTTCTCTAGGCTTAAGGCCTTCACCTCCAATGCTTTATAAGGTATGATCACCTGTAGCCCATCACTGCAATATTTTATGGGGTTAACTTGGTTTCAGGCCCTCATCTCCAATGCTTTATACCGTCTGCTCACCTATAGGCAATCACTGCAATGTTTTTTGGGGTTCTCTAGACTTAAGGCCCTCACCTCCAATGCTTTAGAAGGTTTGCTCACCTGTAGTCCATCACTGCAATGTTTTATGGGGTTCACTAGGCTTCAGGCCCTCACCTCCAATGCTTTATAACCGTCTGCTCACCTGTAAGCCATCACTGAAATGATTTATGCGGTTCGCTAGGCTTCAGGCCCTCACCTCCAATGCTTTATACTGTCTGCTCACCTGTAGGCCATCACTGCAATGTTTTATGGGGTTCGCTAGGCTTCAGACCCTCACTTCCAATGCTTTATAAGGTCGGCTCACCTGTAGCCCATCATTGCAATATTTTATGGGGTTAACTAGGCTTCAGGCCCTCACCTCCAATGCTTTATACCATCTGCTCACCTGTAGCCCATCACTGCAATGTTTTATGGGGTTCTCTAGGCTTCAGACCCTTACCTGGAATGCTTTATACTGTTTGCTCACCTGTAGGCCATCACTGCAATATTTTATGGGGTTAACTAGGCTTCAGGCCCTCACCTCCAATGCTTTATACCGTCTGCTCACCTGTAGGCCATCACTGCAATGATTTATGGAGTTTGCTAGGCTTCAGACCCTCACCTCCAATGCTTTATACCATCTGCATCACCTGTAGGCCATCACTGCAATGATTTATAGGGGTTCGCTAGGCTTCAGGCCCTCACCTCCAATGCTTTATAAGGTCTGCTCACCTGTAGGCCATCACTGCAATGTTTTATGGGGTTCACTAGGCTTCAGGCCCTCACCTCCAATGCTTTATACGGTCTGCTCACCTGTAGCCCATCACTGCAATGTTTTATGGGGTTCTCTAGGCTTCAGGCCCTCACCTCCAATGCTTTATACCGTCTGCTCACCTGTAGCCCATCACTGCAATGTTTTATGGGGTTCTACTAGGCTTCAGGCCCTCACCTCCAATGCTTTATACCGTCTGCTCACCTGTAGGCCATCACTGCAATATTTTATGGGGTTCACTAGGCTTCAGGCCCTCACCTCCAATGCTTTATACCGTCTGCTCACCTGTAGGCCATCACTGCAATGATTTATGGGGTTCGCTAGGCTTCAGGCCCTCACCTCCAATGCTTTATACCGTCTGCTCACCTGTAGGCCATCACTGCAATGATTTATGGGGTTCGCTAGGCTTCAGGCCCTCACCTCCAATGCTTTATACCAGTCTGCTCACCTGTAGCCCATCACTGCAATGATTTATGGGGTTCTACTAGGCTTCAGGCCCTCACCTCCAATGCTTTATACCGTCTGCTCACCTGTAGCCCATCACTGCAATGTTTTATGGGGTTCGCTAGGCTTCAGGCCCTCACCTCCAATGCTTTATACCGTCTGCTCACCTGTAGCCTATCACTGCAATGTTTTATGGGGTTCTCTAGGCTTCAGGCCCTCACCTCCAATGCTTTATACGGTCTGCTCACCTGTAGCCCATCACTGCAATGTTTTATGGGGTTCACTAGGCTTCAGGCCCTCACCTCCAATGCTTTATACCGTCTGCTCACCTGTAGGCCATCACTGCAATGTTTTATGGGGTTCTCTAGGCTTCAGGCCCTCACCTCCAATGCTTTATAAGGTCTGCTCACCTGTAGGCCATCACTGCAATGATTTATGGGGTTCGCTAGGCTTCAGGCCCTCACCTCCAATGCTTTATACCGTCTGCTCACCTGTAGCCCATCACTGCAATGTTTTATGGGGTTCTCTAGGCTTCAGGCCCTCACCTCCAATGCTTTATAAGGTCTGCTCACCTGTAGCCCATCACTGCAATGTTTTATGGGGTTCACTAGGCTTCAGGCCCTCACCTCCAATGCTTTATACCGTCTGCTCACCTGTAGGCCATCACTGCAATGTTTTATGGGGTTCGCTAGGCTTCAGGCCCTCACCTCCAATGCTTTATAAGGTCTGCTCACCTGTAGCCCATCACTGCAATGTTTTATGGGGTTCACTAGGCTTCAGGCCCTCACCTCCAATGCTTTATACCGTCTGCTCACCTGTAGGCCATCACTGCAATGATTTATGGGGTTCACTAGGCTTCAGGCCCTCACCTCCAATGCTTTATACCGTCTGCTCACCTGTAGCCCATCACTGCAATGATTTATGGGGTTCGCTAGGCTTCAGGCCCTCACCTACAATGCTTTATACCATCTGCTCACCTGTAGGCCATCACTGCAATGATTTATGGGGTTCACTAGGCTTCAGGCCCTCACCTCCAATGCTTTATACTGTCTGCTCACCTGTAGGCCATCACTGCAATGTTTTATGGGGTTCGCTAGGCTTCAGGCCCTCACCTCCAATGCTTTATACGGTCTGCTCACCTGTAGCCTATCACTGCAATGATTTGTGGGGTTCACTATGCTTCAGGCCCTCAACTCCAATGCTTTATACCGTCTGCTCACCTGTAGCCCATCACTGCAATGTTTTATGGGGTTCTATAGGCTTCAGGCCCTCACCTCCAATGCTTTATACCGTCTGCTCACCTGTAGCCCATCACTGCAATGCTTTATGGGGTTCTACTAGGCTTCAGGCCCTCACCTCCAATGCTTTATACCGTCTGCTCACCTGTAGCCCATCACTGCAATGTTTTATGGGGTTCTCTAGGCTTCAGGCCTCACCTCCAATGCTTTATACCATCTGCTCACCTGTAGGCCATCACTGCAATGTTTATGAGGTTCTCTAGGCTTCAGGCCCTCACTTCCAATGCTTTATACCGTCTGCTCACCTGTAGCCCATCACTGCAATGTTTTATGGGGTTCTCTAGGCTTCAGGCCCTCACCTCCAATGCTTTATAGCGTCTGCTCACCTGTAGCCCATCACTGCAATGTTTTATGGGGTTCACTAGGCTTCAGGCCCTCACCTCCAATGCTTTATACGGTCTGCTCACCTGTAGGCCATCACTGCAATGTTTTATAGGGTTCTCTAGGCTTCAGGCCCTCACCTCCAATGCTTTATACCGTCTGCTCACCTGTAGCCCATCACTGCAATGTTTTATGGGGTTCTACTAGGCTTCAGGCCCTCACCTCCAATGCTTTATACCGTCTGCTCACCTGTAGCCCATCACTGCAATGTTTATGGGGTTCGCTAGGCTTCAGGCCCTCACCTCCAATGCTTTATACCGTCTGCTCACCTGTAGGCCATCACTGCAATGTTTTATGGGGTTCACTAGGCTTCAGGCCCTCACCTCCAATGCTTTATACCAGTCTGCTCACCTGTAGCCCATCACTGCAATGTTTTATGGGGTTCGCTAGGCTTCAGGCCCTCACCTCCAATGCTTTATACCGTCTGCTCACCTGTAGCCCATCACTGCAATATTTTATGGGGTTCACTAGGCTTCAGGCCCTCACCTCCAATGCTTTATACCGTCTGCTCACCTGTAGGCCATCACTGCAATGTTTTATGGGGTTCTCTAGGCTTCAGGCCCTCACCTCCAATGCTTTATACGGTCTGCTCACCTGTAGCCCATCACTGCAATGATTTTATGGGGTTCGCTAGGCTTCAGGCCCTCACCTCCAATGCTTTATACCGTCTGCTCACCTGTAGGCCATCACTGCAATGATTTTATGGGGTTCGCTAGGCTTCAGGCCCTCACCTCCAATGCTTTATACCATCTGCTCACCTGTAGGCCATCACCTCAATGTTTTATGGGGTTCTCTAGGCTTCAGACCCTCACCTCCAATGCTTTATACCGTCTGCTTACCTGTAGGCCATCACTGCAATGATTTATGGGGTTCGCTCGGCTTCAGGCCCTCACCTCCAATGCTTTATACCGTCTGCTCACCTGTAGGCCATCACTGCAATGTTTTATGGGGTTCGCTAGGCTTCAGGCCCTCACCTCCAATGCTTTATACCGTCTGCTCACCTGTAGGCCATCACTGCAATGATTTATGGGGTTCGCTAGGCTTCAGGCCCTCATCTCCAATGCTTTATACGGTCTGCTCACCTGTAGCCCATCACTGCAATGATTTATGGGGTTCACTATGCTTCAGGCCCTCACCTCCAATGCTTTATACCGTCTGCTCACCTGTAGCCCATCACTGCAATGTTTTATGGGGTTCTATAGGCTTCAGGCCCTCACCTCCAATGCTTTATACGGTCTGCTCTACCTGTAGCCCATCACTGCAATATTTTATGGGGTTCGCTAGGCTTCAGGCCCTCACCTCCAATGCTTTATACGGTCTGCTCACCTGTAGCCCATCACTGCAATGTTTTATGGGGTTCTCTAGGCTTCAGGCCCTCACCTCCAATGCTTTATACCGTCTGCTCACCTGTAGGCCATCACTGCAATGTTTTATGGGGTTTACTAGGCTTCAGGCCCTCACCTCCAATGCTTTATACCGTCTGCTCACCTGTAGGCCATCACTGCAATGTTTTATGGGGTTTACTAGGCTTCAGGCCCTCACCTCCAATGCTTTATAAGGTCTGCTCACCTGTAGCCCATCACTGCAATGTTTTATGGGGTTCGCTAGGCTTCAGGCCCTCACCTCCAATGCTTTATACAGTCTGCTCACCTGTAGGCCATCACTGCAATGATTTATGGGGTTCGCTAGGCTTCAGGCCCTCACCTCCAATGCTTTATACCGTCTGCTCACCTGTAGGCCATCACTGCAATATTTTATGGGGTTCTCTAGGCTTCAGGCCCTCACCTCCAATGCTTTATAACATCTGCTCACCTGTAGCCCATCACTGCAATGTTTTATGGGGTTCTCTAGGCTTCAGACCCTTACCTGCAATGCTTTATACTGTCTGCTCACCTGTAGGCCATCACTGCAATGATTTTATAGGGTTCGCTAGGCTTCAGGCCCTCACCTCCAATGCTTTATACCGTCTGCTCACCTGTAGGCCATCACTGCAATGATTTATGGAGTTCGCTAGGCTTCAGGCCCTCACCTCCAATGCTTATACCGATCTGCATTACCTGTAGGCCATCACTGCAATGATTTATGGGGTTTGCTAGGCTTCAGGCCCTCATCTCCAATGCTTTATAAGGTCTGCTCACCTGTAGCCTATCACTGCAATGATTTATGGGGTTCACTCATGGCTTCAGGCCCTCACCTCCAATGCTTTATACCGTCTGCTCACCTGTAGCCCATCACTGCAATGTTTTATGGGGTTCTATAGGCTTCAGGCCCTCACCTCCAATGCTTTATACCGTCTGCTCTACCTGTAGCCCATCACTGCAATGATTTATGGGTTCACTAGGCTTCAGGCCCTCAACCTCCAATGCTTTATAAGGTACTGCCTACCTGTAGCCCATCACTGCAATATTTTATGGGGTTCACTAGGCTTCAGGCCCTCATCTCCAATGCTTTATACCGTCTGCTCTACCTGTAGTCCATCACTGCAATGATTTATGGGTTCGCTAGGCTTCAGGCCTCACCTCCAATGCTTTATAACGCGTCTGCTCACCTGTAGCTCATCACTG
>JAKVIS010003318.1:0-17724 GCA_033119425.1 Bufotes viridis
TATGTTTTGTCGGACACTATTTTACTTTTGCCAGCCACTGCTGGGACACCAGATTCAGGGTATTGCTATTTTGCCTATTGAATTTCACCCCAGAACAAAATATATGATTTGGCGGACACTATTATATTCTTTGCCAGCCACTGCTGGGACACCAGATTCAGGATATTGCTATTTTGGCAATTGGGTTTCACCCCAGAACAAAATATATGTTTTGCCGAACTCTATTATACTTTGCCAGCCACTGTTGGGACACCAGTTTCAGTGTCATTGCTATTTTGGCAATTGAATTTAACCCCAGAACAAAATATATGTTTTGGCTGGACACTATTATACTTTGCCAGCCACTGTTGGGAAACCAGATTCAGGGTATTGCTATTTTGGCAATTGAATTTAACCCCAGAACAAAATATATGTTTTGCTGGACACTATTATACTTTGCCAGCCACTGCTGAGAAACCAGATTCAGGGTATTCCTATTTTGGCAATTGAATTTTACCCCAGAACAAAATATATCCGTTACAGACAGATTTAAACTAGGCCTGCAACTGCTGGAACACCAGATTAAGGGCTTTCCTAAAATTGAATTTACCCCAGAACAAAATATTCCCAGTTACAGACAGATTTAAACTAGGCCTGCAACTGCTGGAACACCATATTCATGGTATTGCTATTTTGGCAATTGAATTTCACCCCAGAACAAAATATATATGTTTTGGTGGACACTATTGTACTTTGCCACCCACTGCTGTGACACCAGATTCAAGGTATTGCTATTTTGGCAATTGAATTTCAACACAGAACAAAAAATATGTTTTGGCGGACACTGTTATACTTTGCCAGCCACTGCTGGGACACCAGATTCAGGGTATTGCTATTTTGGCAATTGAATTTCACCCCAGAACAAAATATATTTTGGCGGACACTATTATACTTTGCCAGCCAACTGCTGGGACACCAGATTCAGTGCATTGCTATTTTGGCAATTGAATTTAACCCCAGAACAAAATATATGTTTTGCTGGACACTATTATACTTTGCCAGCCACTGCTGAGAAACTCAGATTCAGGGTATTCCTATTTTGGCAATGGAATTTTACCCCAGAACAAAATATATCCGTTACAGACAGATTTAAACTAGGCCTGCAACTGCTGGAACACCAGATTAAGGGCTGTTGCTATTTTGGCAATTGAATTTTACCCCAGAACAAAATATTCCCAGTTACAGACAGATTTCAAACTAGGCCTGCAACTGCTGGAACACCAGATTCATGGTATTGCTATTTTGGCAATTGAATTTCACCCAAGAACAAATTATACCCTGTTGACGGACAGATTTAAACTAGGCCTGCAACTGCTGGAACACCGAGATTCGGGTATTGCTATTTTTGGCAATTGAATTTCACCCCAGAACAAAATATATGTTTTATGGGACACTATTATTCTTTGCCAGCCACTGCTGGGACACCAGATTCAGGGTATTGCTATTTTGGCAAAGGAATTTCACCCCAGAAAAAAATATATGTTTTGGCGGACACTATTATACTTTGCCAGCCACTGCTGGGACACCAGATTCAGGTTATTGCTATTTTGCCAATTGAATTTCACCCCAGAACAAAATATATGTTTTGCCGGACACTATTATACTTTGCCACCAAATGCACTGACACAAGATTCAAGGTATTGCTTTTTTGGCTATTGAATTTCACACCAGAACAAATTATATGTTTTGGCGTACACTGTTATACTTTGCCAGCAACTGCTGGGACACCAGATTCAGGGTATTGGTATTTTTGCAATTGAATTTCACCCCAGTACAAAATATACCCTGTTACCGTCAGATTTGAACTTGGTCTGCAACTGCTGAGACACCAGATTCAGGGTATTCCTATTTTAGTAATTGAATTTCACCCCAGAACAAAATATATCCGTTACGGACAGATTTAAACTAGGCCTGCAACTGCTGGAACACCAGATTCAGGGTGTTGCTCTTTTGACAATTGAATTTAACACCAGAACAAAATATATGTTTTGTAGGACACTATTATACTTTGCCAGCCACTGCTGGGACACCAGATTCAGGGTATTGCTATTTTGTCAATTGAATTTCACCCCAGAACAAAATATATGTTTAGTCGGACACTATTATACTTTGCTAGCAACTGCTGGGACCCTAGATTCAAGGTATTGCTATTTTGTCAATTGAATTTCACCCCAGAACAAAATATTTGTTTTGGCGGACACTGTTATACTTTGCCAGCCACTGCTGGGACACCAGATTCAGGGTATTGCTATTTTGGCAATTGAATTTCACCCCAGAACAAAACATATGTTTTGGCGGACACTTTTATACTTTGCCAGCCACTGCTGGGACACCAGATTCAGTCCATTGCTATTTTGTCAATTGAATTTAACCCCAGAACAAAATATATGTTTTGGTGGACACTATTGTACTTTGCCACCCACTGCTGTGACACCAGATTCAAGGTATTGCTATTTTGGCAATTGAATTTCAACCCAGAACAAAATATATGTTTTGGCGGACACTGTTATACTTTGCCAGCCACTGCTGGGACACCAGATTCAGGGTATTGCTATTTTGGCAATTGAATTTAACCCCAGAACAAAATATATGTTTTGGCGGACACTATTATACTTTGCCAGCCACTGTTGGGACACCAGATTCAGTGCATTGCTATTTTGGCAATTGAATTTAACCCCAGAACAAAATATATGTTTTGCTGGACACTATTATACTTTGCCAGCCACTGCTGAGAAACCAGATTCAGGGTATTCCTATTTTGGCAATTGAATTTTACCCCAGAACAAAATATATCCGTTACAGACAGATTTAAACTAGGCCTGCAACTGCTGGAACACCAGATTAAGGGCTTTGCTATTTTGGCAATTGAATTTTACCCCAGAACAAAATATTCCCAGTTACAGACAGATTTAAACTAGGCCTGCAACTGCTGGAACACCAGATTCATGGTATTGCTATTTTGGCAATTGAATTTCACCCAAGAACAAATTATACCCTGTTACGGACAGATTTAAACTAGGCCTGCAACTGCTGGAACACCAGATTCAGGGTGTTGCTCTTTGACAATTGAATTTAACCCAAGAACAAAATAAAACCCTGTTACGGACAGATTTAAACTAGGCCTGCAACTGCTGGAATACAAGATTCGGGGTATTGATATTTTGGCAATTGAATTTCACCCCAGAACAAAATATATGTTTTGCCGGACACTATTTTACTTTGCCAGCCACTGCTGGGACACCAGATTCAGGGTATTGCTATTTTTCCTATTGAATTTCACCCCAGAACAAAATATATGATTTGGCGGACACTATTATACTTTGCCAGCCACTTCTGGGACACCAGATTCAGGATATTGCTATTTTGGCAATTGGGTTTCACCCCAGAACAAAATATATGTTTTGGCCGAACTCTATTATACTTTGCCAGCCACTGCTGGGACACCAGTTTCAGTGTATTGCTATTTTGGCAATTGGGTTTCACCCCAGAACAAAATATATGTTTTGGCGGACACTATTATACTTTGCCAGCCACTGTTGGGACACCAGATTCAGTGCATTGCTATTTTGGCAATTGAATTTAACCCCAGAACAAAATATATGTTTTGCTGGACACTATTATACTTTGCCAGCCACTGCTGAGAAACCAGATTCAGGATATTCCTATTTTGGCAATTGAATTTTACCCCAGAACAAAATATATCCGTTACAGACAGATTTAAACTAGGCCTGCAACTGCTGGAACACCAGATTAAGGGCTTTCCTAAAATTGAATTTTACCCCAGAACAAAATATTCCCAGTTACAGACAGATTTAAACTAGGCCTGCAACTGCTGGAACACCAGATTCATGGTATTGCTATTTTGGCAATTGAATTTCACCCCAGAACAAAAATATATGTTTTGGTGGACACTATTGTACTTTGCCACCCACTGCTGTGACACCAGATTCAAGGTATTGCTATTTTGGCAATTGAATTTCAACACAGAACAAAATATATGTTTTGGCGGACACTGTTATACTTTGCCAGCCACTGCTGGGACACCAGATTCAGGGTATTGCTATTTTGGCAATTGAATTTCACCCCAGAACAAAATATATGTTTTGGCGGACACTATTATACTTTGCCAGCCACTGTTGGGACACCAGATTCAGTGCATTGCTATTTTGGCAATTGAATTTAACCCCAGAACAAAATATATGTTTTGCTGGACACTATTATACTTTGCCAGCCACTGCTGAGAAACCAGATTCAGGGTATTCCTATTTTGGCAATGGAATTTTACCCCAGAACAAAATATATCCGTTACAGACAGATTTAAACTAGGCCTGCAACTGCTGGAACACCAGATTAAGGGCTTTGCTATTTTGGCAATTGAATTTTACCCCAGAACAAAATATTCCCAGTTACAGACAGATTTAAACTAGGCCTGCAACTGCTGGAACACCAGATTCATGGTATTGCTATTTTGGCAATTGAATTTCACCCAAGAACAAATTATACCCTGTTACGGACAGATTTAAACTAGGCCTGCAACTGCTGGAACACGAGATTCGAGGTATTGCTATTTTGGCAATTGAATTTCACCCCAGAACAAAATATATGTTTTGCGGGACACTATTATTCTTTGCCAGCCACTGCTGGGACACCAGATTCAGGGTATTGCTATTTTGGCAAAGGAATTTCACCCCAGAAAAATATATGTTTTGGCGGACACTATTATACTTTGCCAGCCACTGCTGGGACACCAGATTCAGGTTATTGCTATTTTGCCAATTGAATTTCACCCCAGAACAAAATATATGTTTTGCCGGACACTATTATACTTTGCCACCAAATGCACTGACACAAGATTCAAGGTATTGCTTTTTGGCTATTGAATTTCACACCAGAACAAATTATATGTTTTGGCGTACACTGTTATACTTTGCCAGCCACTGCTGGGACACCAGATTCAGGGTATTGGTATTTTGGCAATTGAATTTCACCCCAGTACAAAATATACCCTGTTACCATCAGATTTGAACTTGGTCTGCAACTGCTGAGACACCAGATTCAGGGTATTCCTATTTTAGTAATTGAATTTCACCCCAGAACAAAATATATCCGTTACGGACAGATTTAAACTAGGCCTGCAACTGCTGGAACACCAGATTCAGGGTGTTGCTCTTTTGACAATTGAATTTAACCCAAGAACAAAATAAACCCTGTTACGGACAGATTTAAACTAGGCCTGCAACTGCTGGAATACAAGATTCGGGGTATTGATATTTTGGCAATTGAATTTCACCCCAGAACAAAATATATGTTTTGCCGGACACTATTTTACTTTGCCAGCCACTGCTGGGACACCAGATTCAGGGTATTGCTATTTTTCCTATTGAATTTCACCCCAGAACAAAATATATGATTTGGCGGACACTATTATACTTTGCCAGCCACTTCTGGGACACCAGATTCAGGATATTGCTATTTTGGCAATTGGGTTTCACCCCAGAACAAAATATATGTTTTGCCGAACTCTATTATACTTTGCCAGCCACTGCTGGGACACCAGTTTCAGTGTATTGCTATTTTGGCAATTGGGTTTCACCCCAGAACAAAATATATGTTTTGGCGGACACTATTATACTTTGCCAGCCACTGTTGGGACACCAGATTCAGTGCATTGCTATTTTGGCAATTGAATTTAACCCCAGAACAAAATATATGTTTTGCTGGACACTATTATACTTTGCCAGCCACTGCTGAGAAACCAGATTCAGGGTATTCCTATTTTGGCAATTGAATTTTACCCCAGAACAAAATATATCCGTTACAGACAGATTTAAACTAGGCCTGCAACTGCTGGAACACCAGATTAAGGGCTTTCCTAAAATTGAATTTTACCCCAGAACAAAATATTCCCAGTTACAGACAGATTTAAACTAGGCCTGCAACTGCTGGAACACCATATTCATGGTATTGCTATTTTGGCAATTGAATTTCACCCCAGAACAAAATATATGTTTTGGTGGACACTATTGTACTTTGCCACCCACTGCTGTGACACCAGATTCAAGGTATTGCTATTTTGGCAATTGAATTTCAACACAGAACAAAAATATGTTTTGGCGGACACTGTTATACTTTGCCAGCCACTGCTGGGACACCAGATTCAGGGTATTGCTATTTTGGCAATTGAATTTCACCCCAGAACAAAATATATGTTTTGGCGGACACTATTATACTTTGCCAGCCACTGTTGGGACACCAGATTCAGTGCATTGCTATTTTGGCAATTGAATTTAACCCCAGAACAAAATATATGTTTTGCTGGACACTATTATACTTTGCCAGCCACTGCTGAGAAACCAGATTCAGGGTATTCCTATTTTGGCAATGGAATTTTACCCCAGAACAAAATATATCCGTTACAGACAGATTTAAACTAGGCCTGCAACTGCTGGAACACCAGATTAAGGGCTTTGCTATTTTGGCAATTGAATTTTACCCCAGAACAAAATATTCCCAGTTACAGACAGATTTAAACTAGGCCTGCAACTGCTGGAACACCAGATTCATGGTATTGCTATTTTGGCAATTGAATTTCACCCAAGAACAAATTATACCCTGTTACGGACAGATTTAAACTAGGCCTGCAACTGCTGGAACACGAGATTCGGGGTATTGCTATTTTGGCAATTGAATTTCACCCCAGAACAAAATATATGTTTTGCGGGACACTATTATTCTTTGCCAGCCACTGCTGGGACACCAGATTCAGGGTATTGCTATTTTGGCAAAGGAATTTCACCCCAGAAAAAATATATGTTTTGGCGGACACTATTATACTTTGCCAGCCACTGCTGGGACACCAGATTCAGGTTATTGCTATTTTGCCAATTGAATTTCACCCCAGAACAAAATATATGTTTTGCCGGACACTATTATACTTTGCCACCAAATGCACTGACACAAGATTCAAGGTATTGCTTTTTTGGCTATTGAATTTCACACCAGAACAAATTATATGTTTTGGCGTACACTGTTATACTTTGCCAGCAACTGCTGGGACACCAGATTCAGGGTATTGGTATTTTTGCAATTGAATTTCACCCCAGTACAAAATATACCCTGTTACCGTCAGATTTGAACTTGGTCTGCAACTGCTGAGACACCAGATTCAGGGTATTCCTATTTTAGTAATTGAATTTCACCCCAGAACAAAATATATCCGTTACGGACAGATTTAAACTAGGCCTGCAACTGCTGGAACACCAGATTCAGGGTGTTGCTCTTTTGACAATTGAATTTAACACCAGAACAAAATATATGTTTTGTAGGACACTATTATACTTTGCCAGCCACTGCTGGGACACCAGATTCAGGGTATTGCTATTTTGTCAATTGAATTTCACCCCAGAACAAAATATATGTTTAGTCGGACACTATTATACTTTGCTAGCAACTGCTGGGACCCTAGATTCAAGGTATTGCTATTTTGTCAATTGAATTTCACCCCAGAACAAAATATTTGTTTTGGCGGACACTGTTATACTTTGCCAGCCACTGCTGGGACACCAGATTCAGGGTATTGCTATTTTGGCAATTGAATTTCACCCCAGAACAAAACATATGTTTTGGCGGACACTTTTATACTTTGCCAGCCACTGCTGGGACACCAGATTCAGTCCATTGCTATTTTGTCAATTGAATTTAACCCCAGAACAAAATATATGTTTTGGTGGACACTATTGTACTTTGCCACCCACTGCTGTGACACCAGATTCAAGGTATTGCTATTTTGGCAATTGAATTTCAACCCAGAACAAAATATATGTTTTGGCGGACACTGTTATACTTTGCCAGCCACTGCTGGGACACCAGATTCAGGGTATTGCTATTTTGGCAATTGAATTTAACCCCAGAACAAAATATATGTTTTGGCGGACACTATTATACTTTGCCAGCCACTGTTGGGACACCAGATTCAGTGCATTGCTATTTTGGCAATTGAATTTAACCCCAGAACAAAATATATGTTTTGCTGGACACTATTATACTTTGCCAGCCACTGCTGAGAAACCAGATTCAGGGTATTCCTATTTTGGCAATTGAATTTTACCCCAGAACAAAATATATCCGTTACAGACAGATTTAAACTAGGCCTGCAACTGCTGGAACACCAGATTAAGGGCTTTGCTATTTTGGCAATTGAATTTTACCCCAGAACAAAATATTCCCAGTTACAGACAGATTTAAACTAGGCCTGCAACTGCTGGAACACCAGATTCA
This sequence comes from Bufotes viridis, assembly GCA_033119425.1. Classification (NCBI taxonomy): domain Eukaryota; kingdom Metazoa; phylum Chordata; class Amphibia; order Anura; family Bufonidae; genus Bufotes; species Bufotes viridis. The sequence goes on from JAKVIS010003318.1 coordinate 8,317, forward strand.
TGGTATTGCTATTTTGGCAATTGAATTTCACCCAAGAACAAATTATACCCTGTTACGGACAGATTTAAACTAGGCCTGCAACTGCTGGAACACCAGATTCAGGGTGTTGCTCTTTTGACAATTGAATTTAACCCAAGAACAAAATAAACCCTGTTACGGACAGATTTAAACTAGGCCTGCAACTGCTGGAACACAAGATTCGGGGTATTGATATTTTGGCAATTGAATTTCACCCCAGAACAAAATATATGTTTTGCCGGACACTATTTTACTTTGCCAGCCACTGCTGGGACACCAGATTCAGGGTATTGCTATTTTTCCTATTGAATTTCACCCCAGAACAAAATATATGATTTGGCGGACACTATTATACTTTGCCAGCCACTTCTGGGACACCAGATTCAGGATATTGCTATTTTGGCAATTGGGTTTCACCCCAGAACAAAATATATGTTTTGGCCGAACTCTATTATACTTTGCCAGCCACTGCTGGGACACCAGTTTCAGTGTATTGCTATTTTGGCAATTGGGTTTCACCCCAGAACAAAATATATGTTTTGGCGGACACTATTATACTTTGCCAGCCACTGTTGGGACACCAGATTCAGTGCATTGCTATTTTGGCAATTGAATTTAACCCCAGAACAAAATATATGTTTTGCTGGACACTATTATACTTTGCCAGCCACTGCTGAGAAACCAGATTCAGGATATTCCTATTTTGGCAATTGAATTTTACCCCAGAACAAAAATATATCCGTTACAGACAGATTTAAACTAGGCCTGCAACTGCTGGAACACCAGATTAAGGGCTTTCCTAAAATTGAATTTTACCCCAGAACAAAATATTCCCAGTTACAGACAGATTTAAACTAGGCCTGCAACTGCTGGAACACCAGATTCATGGTATTGCTATTTTGGCAATTGAATTTCACCCCAGAACAAAATATATGTTTTGGTGGACACTATTGTACTTTGCCACCCACTGCTGTGACACCAGATTCAAGGTATTGCTATTTTGGCAATTGAATTTCAACCCAGAACAAAATATATGTTTTGGCGGACACTGTTATACTTTGCCAGCCACTGCTGGGACACCAGATTCAGGGTATTGCTATTTTGGCAATTGAATTTCACCCCAGAACAAAATATATGTTTTGTCGGACACTATTATACTTTGCCAGCCACTGCTGGGACACCAGATTCAAGGTATTGCTATTTTGGCAATTGAATTTCACCCCAGAACAAAATATATGTTTTGGCGGACACTGTTATACTTTGCCAGCCACTGCTGGGACACCAGATTCAGGGTATTGCTATTTTGGCAATTGAATTTCACCCCAGAACAAAATATATGTTTTGGCGGACACTATTATACTTTGCCAGCCACTGCTGGGACACCAGATTCAGGCTATTGCTATTTTGTCAATTGAATTTAACCCCAGAACAAAATATATGCTGTTGGTGGACACTATTGTAACTTTGCCAGCCACTGCTGTGAACACCAGATTCAAGGTATTGCTATTTTGGCAATTGAATTTCACCCAGAACAAAATATATGTTTTGCGCGGACACTGTTATACTTTGCCAGCCACTGCTGGGACACCAGATTCAGGGTATTGCTATTTTGGCAATTGAATTTCACCCCAGAACAAAATATATGTTTTGGCGGACACTATTATACTTTGCCAGCCACTGTTGGGACACCAGATTCAGTGCATTGCTATTTTGGCAATTGAATTTAACCCCAGAACAAAATATATGTTTTGCTGGACACTATTATACTTTGCCAGCCACTGCTGAGAAACCAGATTCAGGGTATTCCTATTTTGGCAATTGAATTTTACCCCAGAACAAAATATATCCGTTACAGACAGATTTAAACTAGGCCTGCAACTGCTGGAACACCAGATTAAGGGCTTTGCTATTTTGGCAATTGAATTTTACCCCAGAACAAAATATTCCCAGTTACAGACAGATTTAAACTAGGCCTGCAACTGCTGAGACACCAGATTCATGGTATTGCTATTTTGGCAATTGAATTTCACCCCAGAACAAAATATATCCTGTTACGGACAGATTTAAACTAGGCCTGCAACTGCTGGAACACCAGATTCAGGGTATTGCTATTTTGGCAATTGAATTTCAACACCAGAACAAAATATATGTTTTGTAGGACACTATTATACTTTGCCAGCCACTGCTGGGACACCAGATTCAGGGTATTGCTATTTTGTCAATTGAATTTCACCCCAGAACAAAATATATGTTTAGTCGGACACTATTATACTTTGCTAGCAACTGCTGGGACCCCAGATTCAAGGTATTGCTATTTTGTCAATTGAATTTCACCCCAGAACAAAATATTTGTTTTGGCGGACACTGTTATACTTTGCCAGCCACTGCTGGGACACCAGATTCAGGGTATTGCTATTTTGGCAATTGAATTTCACCCCAGAACAAAACATATGTTTTGGCGGACACTTTATACTTTGCCAGCCACTGCTGGGACACCAGATTCAGTCCATTGCTATTTTGTCAATTGAATTTAACCCCAGAACAAAATATATGTTTTGGTGGACACTATTGTACTTTGCCACCCACTGCTGTGACACCAGATTCAAGGTATTGCTATTTTGGCAATTGAATTTCAACCCAGAACAAAATATATGTTTTGGCGGACACTGTTATACTTTGCCAGCCACTGCTGGGACACCAGATTCAGGGTATTGCTATTTTGGCAATTGAATTTAACCCCAGAACAAAATATATGTTTTGGCGGACACTATTATACTTTGCCAGCCACTGTTGGGACACCAGATTCAGTGCATTGCTATTTTGGCAATTGAATTTAACCCCAGAACAAAATATATGTTTTGCTGGACACTATTATACTTTGCCAGCCACTGCTGAGAAACCAGATTCAGGGTATTCCTATTTTGGCAATTGAATTTTACCCCAGAACAAAATATATCCGTTACAGACAGATTTAAACTAGGCCTGCAACTGCTGGAACACCAGATTAAGGGCTTTGCTATTTTGGCAATTGAATTTTACCCCAGAACAAAATATTCCCAGTTACAGACAGATTTAAACTAGGCCTGCAACTGCTGGAACACCAGATTCATGGTATTGCTATTTTGGCAATTGAATTTCACCCAAGAACAAATTATACCCTGTTACGGACAGATTTAAACTAGGCCTGCAACTGCTGGAACACGAGATTCGGGTATTGCTATTTTGGCAATTGAATTTCACCCCAGAACAAAATATATGTTTTGCGGGACACTATTATTCTTTGCCAGCCACTGCTGGGACACCAGATTCAGGGTATTGCTATTTTGGCAATAGAATTTCACCCCAGAAAAAATCTATGTTTTGGCGGACACTATTATACTTTGCCAGCCACTGCTGGGACACCAGATTCAGGTTATTGCTATTTTGCCAATTGAATTTCACCCCAGAACAAAATATATGTTTTGCCGGACACTATTATACTTTGCCACCAAATGCACTGACACAAGATTCAAGGTATTGCTTTTTGGCTATTGAATTTCACACCAGAACAAATTATATGTTTTGGCGTACACTGTTATACTTTGCCAGCCACTGCTGGGACACCAGATTCAGGGTATTGGTATTTTGGCAATTGAATTTCACCCCAGTACAAAATATACCCTGTTACCATCAGATTTGAACTTGGTCTGCAACTGCTGAGACACCAGATTCAGGGTATTCCTATTTTAGTAATTGAATTTCACCCCAGAACAAAATATATCCGTTACGGACAGATTTAAACTAGGCCTGCAACTGCTGGAACACCAGATTCAGGGTGTTGCTCTTTTGACAATTGAATTTAACCCAAGAACAAAATAAACCCTGTTACGGACAGATTTAAACTAGGCCTGCAACTGCTGGAATACAAGATTCGGGGTATTGATATTTTGGCAATTGAATTTCACCCCAGAACAAAATATATGTTTTGCCGGACACTATTTTACTTTGCCAGCCACTGCTGGGACACCAGATTCAGGGTATTGCTATTTTTCCTATTGAATTTCACCCCAGAACAAAATATATGATTTGGCGGACACTATTATACTTTGCCAGCCACTTCTGGGACACCAGATTCAGGATATTGCTATTTTGGCAATTGGGTTTCACCCCAGAACAAAATATATGTTTTGCCGAACTCTATTATACTTTGCCAGCCACTGCTGGGACACCAGTTTCAGTGTATTGCTATTTTGGCAATTGGGTTTCACCCCAGAACAAAATATATGTTTTGTAGGACACTATTATACTTTGCCAGCCACTGCTGGGACACCAGATTCAGGGTATTGCTATTTTTCCCTTTGAATTTCACTCCAGAACAAAATATATGTTTTGGCGGACACTATTATACTTTGCCAGCCACTTCTGGGACACCAGATTCAGGATATTGCTATTTTGGCAATTGAATTTCACCCCAGAACAAAATATATGTTTTGCCGGACACTATTTTACTTTGCCAGCCACTGCTGGGACACCAGTTTCAGTGTATTGCTATTTTGGCAATTGGGTTTCACCCCAGAACAAAATATATATTTTGCCGAACTCTATTATACTTTGTCAGGCACTGCTGGGACACCAGATTCAGGGTATTGCTATTTTTCCAATTGAATTTCACCCCAGAACAAAATATATGTTTTGGCGGACACTATTATACTTTGCCAGCCACTGCTGGGATACCAGATTCAGTGTATTGCTATTTTGGCAAATTGAATTTCACCCCAGAACAAAATATACCCTGTTAAAGATAGATTTAAACTCGGCCTGCAACTGCTGGAACACCAGATTCATGGTATTGCTATTTTGGCAATTGAATTTCACCCCAAAACAAAATATACCCTGTTACGGACAGATTTAAACTAGGCCTACAACTGCTGGAACACGAGATTCGGGGTATTGCTATTTTGGCTATTGAATTTCACCCCAGAACAAAATATATGTTTTGCCGGACACTATTTTACTTTGCCAGCCCCTGCTGGGACACCAGATTCAGGGTATTGCTATTTAGCCAATTGAATTTAACACCAGAACAAAATATATGTTTTGTAGGACACTATTATACTTTGCCAGCCACTGCTGGGAAACCAGATTCAGGGTATTGCTATTTTGTCAATTGAATTTCACCTTAGAACAAAATATATGTTTTGCCGGACACTATTATACTTTGCCACCAAATGCACTGACACAAGATTCAAGGTATTGCTTTTTTGGCTATTGAATTTCACACCAGAACAAATTATATGTTTTGGGGTACACTGTTATACTTTGCCAGCCACTGCTGGGACACCAGATTCAGGGTATTGGTATTTTGGCAATTGAATTTCACCCCAGTACAAAATATACCCTGTTACCGTCAGATTTGAACTTGGTCTGCAACTGCTGAGACACCAGATTCAGGGTATTCCTATTTTAGTAATTGAATTTCACCCCAGAACAAAATATATCCGTTACGGACAGATTTAAACTAGGCCTGCAACTGCTGGAACACCAGATTCAGGGTGTTGCTCTTTTGACAATTGAATTTAACCCAAGAACAAAATAAACCCTGTTACGGACAGATTTAAACTAGGCCTGCAACTGCTGGAACACAAGATTCGGGTATTGATATTTTCGCAATTGAATTTCACCCCAGAACAAAATATATGTTTTGCCGGACACTATTTTACTTTGCCAGCCACTGCTGGGACACCAGATTCAGGGTATTGCTATTTTTCCTATTGAATTTCACCCCAGAACAAAATATATGATTTGGCGGACACTATTATACTTTGCCAGCCACTTCTGGGACACCAGATTCAGGATATTGCTATTTTTGGCAATTGGGTTTCACCCCAGAACAAAATATATGTTTTGCCGAACTCTATTATACTTTGCCAGCCACTGCTGGGACACCAGTTTCAGTGTATTGCTATTTTGGCAATTGGGTTTCACCCCAGAACAAAATATATGTTTTGCCGAACTCTATTATACTTTGCCAGCCACTGCTGGGACACCAGATTCAGGGTATTGCTATTTTTCCAATTGAATTTCACCCCAGAAAAAAATATATGTTTTGGCGGACACTATTATACTTTGCCAGCCACTGCTGGGATACCAGATTCAGGGTATTGCTATTTTGGCAAATTGAATTTCACCCCAGAACAAAATATACCCTGTTACGGTCAGATTTGAACTTGGTCTGCAACTGCTGAGACACCAGATTCAGGGTATTCCTATTGTAGTAAATTAATTTCACCCCAGAACAAAATATATCCGTTACGGACAGATTTAAACTAGGCCTGCAACTGCTGGAACACCAGATTCAGGGTGTTGCTCTTTTGACAATTGAATTTAACCCAAGAACAAAATAAACCCTGTAACAGTCAGATTTAAACTAGGCCTGCAACTGCTGGAACACAATATTCGGGGTATTGATATTTTGGCAATTGAATTTCACCCCAGAACAAAATATATGTTTTAGCCGACACTATTATACTTTGCCAGCCACTGCTGGGATACCAGATTCAGGGTATTGCTATTTTGGCAAATTAAATTTCACCCCAGAACAAAATATACCCTGTTACAGATAGATTTAAACTCGGCCTGCAACTGCTGGAACACCAGATTCATGGTATTGCTATTTTGGCAATTGAATTTCACCCCAGAACAAAATATTCCCAGTTACAGACAGATTTAAACTAGGCCTGCAACTGCTGGAACACCAGATTCATGGTATTTCTATTTTGGCACTTTAATTTCACCCCAGAACAAAATATATGTTTTGCCGGACACTATTTTACTTTGCCAGCCCCTGCAGGGACACCAGATTCAGAGTATTGCTATTTAGCCAATTGAATTTAACACCAGAACAAAATATATGTTTTGTAGGACACTATTATACTTTGCCAGCCACTGCTGGGACACCAGATTCAGGGTATTGCTATTTTGTCAATTGAATTTCACCCCAGAACAAAATATATGTTTAGTCGGACACTATTATACTTTGCTAGCAACTGCTGGGACCCCAGATTCAAGGTATTGCTATTTTGTCAATTGAATTTCACCCCAGAACAAAATATATGTTTTGACGGACACTTTTATACTTTGCCAGCCACTGCTGTGACACCAGATTCAGTCCATTGCTATTTTGTCAATTGAATTTCACCCCAGAACAAAATATATGTTTTGGTGGTCACTATTGTACTTTGCCACCCACTGCTGTGACACCAGATTCAAGGTATTGCTATTTTGGCAATTGAATTTCAACCCAGAACAAAATATATGTTTTGGCGGACACTGTTATACTTTGCCAGCCACTGCTGGGACACCAGATTCAGGGTATTGCTATTTTGGCAATTGAATTTCACCCCAGAACAAAATATATGTTTTGGCGGACACTATTATACTTTGCCAGCCACTGTTGGGACACCAGATTCAGTGCATTGCTATTTTGGCAATTGAATATAACCCCAGAACAAAATATATGTTTTGCTGGACACTATTATACTTTGCCAGCCACTGCTGAGAAACCAGATTCAGGGTATTCCTATTTTGGCAATTGAATTTTACCCCAGAACAAAATATATCCGTTACAGACAGATTTAAACTAGGCCTGCAACTGCTGGAACACCAGATTAAGGGCTTTGCTATTTTGGCAATTGAATTTTACCCCAGAACAAAATATTCCCAGTTACAGACAGATTTAAACTAGGTCTGCAACTGCTGGAACACCAGATTCATGGTATTGCTATTTTGGCAATTGAATTTCACCCAAGAACAAATTATACCCTGTTACGGACAGATTTAAACTAGGCCTGCAACTGCTGGAACACGAGATTCGGGTATTGCTATTTTGGCAATTGAATTTCACCCCAGAACAAAATATATGTTTTATGGGACACTATTATTCTTTGCCAGCCACTGCTGGGACACCAGATTCAGGGTATTGCTATTTTGGCATTTGAATTTCACCCAAGAACAAATTATACCCTGTTACGGACAGATTTAAACTAGGCCTGCAACTGCTGGATCACAAGATTCGGGGTATTGCTATTTTGGCAATTGAATTTCACCCCAGAACAAAATATATGTTTTGCGGGACACTATTATTCTTTGCCAGCCACTGCTGGGACACCAGATTCAGGGTATTGCTATTTTGGCAATAGAATTTCACCCCAGAAAAAATATATGTTTTGGAGGACACTATTATACTTTGCCAGCCACTGCTGGGACACCAGATTCAGGTTATTGCTATTTTGCCAATTGAATTTCACCCCAGAACAAAATATATGTTTTGCCGGACACTATAATACTTTGCCACCAAATGCACTGACACAAGATTCAAGGTATTGCTTTTTGGCTATTGAATTTCACACCAGAACAAATTATATGTTTTGGCGTACACTGTTATACTTTGCCAGCCACTGCTGGGACACCAGATTCAGGGTATTGGTATTTTGGCAATTGAATTTCACCCCAGTACAAAATATACCCTGTTACCGTCAGATTTGAACTTGGTCTGCAACTGCTGAGACACCAGATTCAGGGTATTCCTATTTTAGTAATTGAATTTCACCCCAGAGCAAAATATATCCGTTACGGACAGATTTAAACTAGGCCTGCAACTGCTGGAACACCAGATTCAGGGTGTTGCTCTTTTGACAATTGAATTTAACCCAAGAACAAAATAAACCCTGTTACGGACAGATTTAAACTAAGCCTGCAACTGCTGGAACACAAGATTCGGGGTATTGATATTTTGGCAATTGAATTTCACCCCAGAACAAAATATATGTTTTGCCGGACACTATTTTACTTTGCCAGCCACTGCTGGGACACCAGATTCAGGGTATTGCTATTTTTCCTATTGAATTTCACCCCAGAACAAAATATATGATTTGGCGGACACTATTATACTTTGCCAGCCACTTCTGGGACACCAGATTCAGGATATTGCTATTTTGGCAATTGGGTTTCACCCAGAACAAAATATATGTTTTGCCGAACTCTATTATACTTTGCCAGCCACTGCTGGGACACCAGTTTCAGTGTATTGCTATTTTGGCAATTGGGTTTCACCCCAGAACAAAATATATGTTTTGCCGAACTCTATTATACTTTGCCAGCCACTGCTGGGACACCAGATTCAGGGTATTGCTATTTTTCCAATTGAATTTCACCCCAGAACAAAATATATGTTTTGGCGGACACTATTATACTTTGCCAGCCACTGCTGGGATACCAGATTCAGGGTATTGCTATTGTAGTAATTGAATTTCACCCCAGAACAAAATATATCCGTTACGGACAGATTTAAACTAGGCCTGCAACTGCTGGAACACCAGATTCAGGGTGTTGCTCTTTTGACAATTGAATTTA
>JAKVIS010003319.1:0-18552 GCA_033119425.1 Bufotes viridis
AAATATCTGAAAGTGGCCTTCTCCATTGGTGGGTGACATGAAGCCTGATTCTCTGCTTTGGGACCTCTCTCCTCTGTCTGGGTGCTGGGGCCTAAATAACTAAAAGTGGCCTTCTCCGTTGGTGGGTGAAATGATGTCTCTTTTGCTGCTATGGGACCTCTCTCCTCTGTCTGGGTGTCAGGGGCCTAACTTTTATGTACTTGCTTGCTGTCTTGGTGGCCGACATTTAACTCTTTTTACTGTCTAATGACCGCCCCATTGTCTGGATATGCCGTTTAATCATTTGTTGTCTTGGTGGGAGATATTAAACTCTTTTTTACTGTCTAATGACCGCCCCATTGTCTGGGTGTCAGGGGCCTATATGTTGTTTAATCATTTGTTGTCTTGGTGGGAGATATTAAACTCTTTTTACTGTCAAATGACCTCTCCTCTGTCTGGGTGTCAGGGGCCTACATAAATGATAATGACCTTTTCCATTGCAGGTTGACCTGAGGCCTGTGTTGCTGTTACGGGAGCGCTCTCCTCTTTGCGGTTGCTATGGCCCTGAGTCTGTGAATGAGGCCTGTGGCACTGCAGGCAGACATGAATCCTTTTTGGCTGTGATGAGAACTTCAACTCCCATAGCATTCCCACCTGACTCCCCAACCTCCTATTCCACATCCTCCTCCTCCAAGTTGGCAATTGATATTGGTTAAATTTTATTTATTTTATTTTATTTTAATTCATTTCTCTATCCACATTTGTTTGCAGGGGATTTACCTACATTTTGCTGCCTTTTGCAGCCCTCTAGCCCGTTCCTGGACTATTTTACAGCCTTTTTAGTGCCCAAAAGTTTGTGTCCCCATTGACTTCAATGGGGTTCGGGGTGAAGTGCGGGTCGAGTTCGGATCCTGAACCTGAACATTTTCGGGAAGTTCGGCCGAACTTCTCGAACCCGAACATCGAGGGTCGCGGGAAAGCCAGCATAACATGAAGTCAGCCATGTGTGCCAGAGTACCAACAGGCAAGAAGTCGATGTCAACTTCAGGATGACTCTCCATACCCTCCTCCTTCTCCTCTGCTACAGAGGTACTACCCTCTGTAGCAGAGGCAAGTGTCTCCAGCTCCTCCTCTTCATGGTGAACTGTGGGTGGTCTGACTATTACCCTGTGTAATGTTCTCCCCCATATCCTCGTCTGCCACATTCAGAGCGTCCTCCTTAATTGTGAGCAGCGATCGTTTGAGTAGACACAGCAGTGGAATGGTTACGCTGATAACAGCGTTATCGCCACTAACCATCTGTGTGGATTCATCAAAGTTTTTTAAAACCTCAGAGAGGTCTAACATCAATGCCCACTCCTCGCGTGTGAATAGTGGCAGTTGCCTGGAAAGGCAACCACCATATTGCAGATGGTATTCCAGAACTGCCCTCTGCTGCTCGCAAAGCCTGGCCAATATGTAGAACGTAGAGTTCCAGCACGTGTTCACATCGTAAAACAGTCAGTGAGCTGGAAGCAATGCCTGGTTGTAGGTTGAGTGGCGAGAGCCACAGCTCGGTCTGGTCCCTTATACCCTGCCACAGCTCTGCGGCGGTATGCTGTTTGTCCCCTAAGCAGATCAGCTTCAGCACGGCCTGTTGACGCTTACCCACAGCAGTGCTACACTGCTTCCAGCTAGCGACTGATGGCTGACTGCTGCTGGAGGTTGAAATGGAGGAGGAGGCAGCGGAGGAGGAGAAGTGGGGGTTGGAGCCAGTAACATAACTGCTGGCGGAGACTCTGATAGACATAGGGCCCGCAATCCTGGGAGTGGGTAGCACCTGAGCCATCCCAGGGTCCGACTCACTCCCGGCCTCCGCAACGTTCACCCAGTGTGCGGTCAGGGAAATGTAGCGTCCCTGGCCACCAGCACTTGTCCATGTGTCCGTGGTGAGGTGGACCTTCCCAGTAAGTGAGTTGGTCAGGGCACGGGTGATGCTCTTGGACACATGCTGGTATAAGGCAGGCACGGCACACAGTGAAAAATAGTGGCATCTGGGGACTGCGTACCGAGGGACGGCCGCCAACATCAGGCTGTGGGCAGGGCCGGCGTGTCCTATTCGCGGAATAGGCCGCCGCGTAGAGCGCCCCTTGGGAAGGGGCGCTGCTAGGAGCCCCGGCCCTGCCTCATACTGCAGCCGCCGAGCGCTCTGAATTGAGCCTCTGGCGGCTGCAGCACTGCCCGGGCTGGCGCGTCCATGAGGGCGCACCGCCCTGGCGCAGCAAGAGGAGAGGAGCTGACCGGAGGGAAGTGCTCAGCGCTCCCTCCTGTCACTCCATTGTAGCGCGGCCGAGCTCTTTATGGTCCGCAGGTACAGGAGCATCTGTCTCCTGTACCCGGCTGGACTGACAGGAAGTACGCACACAGTGTGCACCTCCTGTCAGTCCCCTCGGGTACAGGAAACAAAAGCTCCTGTACCCGTGGACCATAAAGAGCTCGGCCGCGCTAATAGAGGTAGGGGTAAAAAGTGAACGACAAGGGGGGGCGGAATGACAAGGGGGGAGTGTGAAGAATGATGAGGGGGGAGAGAATTACAAGAGGGGGAAGAGAATGACAAGGGGGTGGGGGGGAGAATGACAAGGGTGGGGGGGAGTGAAGAATGACAAGGGGGGGAGTGAAGAATGACAAGGGGGGGAGTGAAGAATGACAAGGGGGGGGGGAGAATGACAAGGGTGGGGGGGAGTGAAGAATGACAAGGGGGGGGGAGAGAGAGAACTGGCGTTAGTTAAAGGGGTTCTGCAGTTTTTTTAAACTGATGATCTATGCTCTGGATAGATCATGAGCATCTGATCGACACCCGGGACCCCCGCCGATCAGCTGTTTGAGAAGGCAGCGGCGCTGGCAGTAGCTCCTCGGCCTTCTTGCTGTTTACCGCAGGCGCAGTGACGTCACGACTAGTGTTGGGAGCGAATATTCGTGATGCGAATATTTCACGCGAATATCGCATATTCGCGATTTCGCGATTTTTTCGAATATCATGCCATAAATTCGATATTGCAAATATTCGCGTTGGTTAAATTAGATGATACACAATAAGTTCAAGAACTTCAGTTCACCTGTGTTGATAAATGAGTTTAAGGTGTTGTTTTGCATCAAGGCTCTTTTTCAAAGCCATAGCCAAAATCCTGCCTATTTTGCGATTTTCCGTAATGCGATTTTTTTGACAGCGATGCGAATATCTAACACTTGCTGACATGCCTGTGCATTGACTTGAAAATTGAAATATTGCCTTTATGCGATTTTTCCGTAATGCGATTTTTATTAAGCGATGCGATTTCTTTCACACGTGCTATTCTTCCTGCGCATTGATTGACTTGACCATCCCGGCCATGAAAGTTAAAGTGTTTTTGCGATTTTTTTGCCATGCGATTATCCGCGATTTTATAAAAAAAAAGATGGCGATTAAATGATGACGAATACGAATATTTGAATTTGCGAATATAAATATCGCGAATTCGAATATGGGCATATTCGATCATCACTAGTCACGACTAGTATCACTGGCCTTGGCGGGGTTAAGCTCTGTTCACTTGAATGAAGCTTAGTCCCACCCAGGCTCCTACTGCCAGCGCCGCTGCCTTCTCAAACAGCTGATTGGCGGGGGTCCCGGGTGTCGGACCCCTGCCGATCAGTTTAAATAAACTGCAGAATCCCTTTAATATGGCAGATCAAATCCTTGCACCGGCCCTGGCTGCGGGAGGCCTCAGTGTCAACAAGCCTAAATGGCAACATTTCAAGGGAAAGTAATTTTGAAAGTTAAGCACTTAGCCAGTGGGTGGGTCGGGGGGTATTTGAGCTTGCGTTCAAATGCCTGTTGTATTGACACTTGGACGCTGCGCTGGACAGGGAAGTGGATGTTGTTGCTGACGGTTCATGCGAAGGTCCAGGTGCAGGGCGAGGGGCATCCGAGCCTGCGCCTTCGACAGGGGATTGTCCAGCAGTGCGTAACACAGGGGATGGAAGTACTGGTCCGACCTGGACAGTGTTGTCCTGCGCCGCCCAGCTAAGTTGGACATGAAGCTGGGTAAGGTCGATTTTTAATTTTTTTCTGGTGCACTGGCAGCAGGCCCAGTTTCATTGTGCCCAGGGCCACGGCCTCTGTGTGCACCATCAGCATCACGCCCAGGGCCACGGCCTCTGTGTGCACCATCAGCATCACGCCCAGGGCCACGGCCTCTGTGTGCACCATCAGCATCACGCCCAGGGCCACGGCCTCTGTGTGCACCATCAGCATCACGCCCAGGGCCACGGCCTCTGTGTGCACCATCAGCATCACGCCCAGGGCCACGGCCTCTGTGTGCACCATCAGCATCACGCCCAGGGCCACGGCCTCTGTGTGCACCATCAGCATCACGCCCAGGGCCACGGCCTCTGTGTGCACCATCAGCATCACGCCCAGGGCCACGGCCTCTGTGTGCACCATCAGCATCACGCCCAGGGCCACGGCCTCTGTGTGCACCATCAGCATCACGCCCAGGGCCACGGCCTCTGTGTGCACCATCAGCATCACGCCCAGGGCCACGGCCTCTGTGTGCACCATCAGCATCACGCCCAGGGCCACGGCCTCTGTGTGCACCATCAGCATCACGCCCAGGGCCACGGCCTCTGTGTGCACCATCAGCATCACGCCCAGGGCCACGGCCTCTGTGTGCACCATCAGCATCACGCCCAGGGCCACGGCCTCTGTGTGCACCATCAGCATCACGCCCAGGGCCACGGCCTCTGTGTGCACCATCAGCATCACGCCCAGGGCCACGGCCTCTGTGTGCACCATCAGCATCACGCCCAGGGCCACGGCCTCTGTGTGCACCATCAGCATCACGCCCAGGGCCACGGCCTCTGCTTGCACCATCAGCATCACGCCCACTTTCCCGTCCCTTTGTGCTCGCCTTCTTCATATTAATGGTTTTGTCTGTAGATGTGGCGCAGATTGTTTTACTGTCCGCTAAAGACACCGTTTTCTGATGCAGGACAGTAATGGTTACAGAACACCAAAGATTTTGGACACTATACTAGGCCCAGATTAATGGAAGTTGTAATATAGACAGTGTTTTTAGATTTAGTTCAGTATAGGATACAAAAACCCACATATTTTGGACACTACACTAGTCCCAGATTGATGGAAGATGTAATATACGCAGTGTTTTTAGATGCAGTTAAGTATTGGGTATAGAACACCACAGATTATGGACACTAGATGTGTAGAACACCACAGATTATGGACACTAGATGTATAGAACACCACAGATTATGGACACTAGATGTATAGAACACCACAGATTATGGACACTAGATGTATAGAACACCACAGATTATGGACACTAGATGTATAGAACACCACAGATTATGGACACTAGATGTGTAGAACACCACAGATTATGGACACTAGATGTGTAGAACACCACAGAGTGTCCATAATCTGTGGTGTTCTACACATCTAGTGTCCATAATCTGTGGTGTTCTATACATCTAGTGTCCATAATCTGTGGTGTTCTACACATCTAGTGTCCATAATCTGTGGTGTTCTACACATCTAGTGTCCATAATCTGTGGTGTTCTACACATCTAGTGTCCATAATCTGTGGTGTTCTACACATCTAGTGTCCATAATCTGTGGTGTTCTATACATCTAGTGTCCATAATCTGTGGTGTTCTATACATCTAGTGTCCATAATCTGTGGTGTTCTACACATCTAGTGTCCATAATCTGTGGTGTTCTATACATCTAGTGTCCATAATCTGTGGTGTTCTATACATCTAGTGTCCATAATCTGTGGTGTTCTACACATCTAGTGTCCATAATCTGTGGTGTTCTACACATCTAGTGTCCATAATCTGTGGTGTTCTACACATCTAGTGTCCATAATCTGTGGTGTTCTACACATCTAGTGTCCATAATCTGTGGTGTTCTATACATCTAGTGTCCATAATCTGTGGTGTTCTATACATCTAGTGTCCATAATCTGTGGTGTTCTACACATCTAGTGTCCATAATCTGTGGTGTTCTACACATCTAGTGTCCATAATCTGTGGTGTTCTACACATCTAGTGTCCATAATCTGTGGTGTTCTACACATCTAGTGTCCATAATCTGTGGTGTTCTACACATCTAGTGTCCATAATCTGTGGTGTTCTACACATCTAGTGTCCATAATCTGTGGTGTTCTACACATCTAGTGTCCATAATCTGTGGTGTTCTATACATCTAGTGTCCATAATCTGTGGTGTTCTACACATCTAGTGTCCATAATCTGTGGTGTTCTATACATCTAGTGTCCATAATCTGTGGTGTTCTACACATCTAGTGTCCATAATCTGTGGTGTTCTACACATCTAGTGTCCATAATCTGTGGTGTTCTACACATCTAGTGTCCATAATCTGTGGTGTTCTACACATCTAGTGTCCATAATCTGTGGTGTTCTATACATCTAGTGTCCATAATCTGTGGTGTTCTACACATCTAGTGTCCATAATCTGTGGTGTTCTACACATCTAGTGTCCATAATCTGTGGTGTTCTATACATCTAGTGTCCATAATCTGTGGTGTTCTACACATCTAGTGTCCATAATCTGTGGTGTTCTATACATCTAGTGTCCATAATCTGTGGTGTTCTATACATCTAGTGTCCATAATCTGTGGTGTTCTACACATCTAGTGTCCATAATCTGTGGTGTTCTATACATCTAGTGTCCATAATCTGTGGTGTTCTACACATCTAGTGTCCATAATCTGTGGTGTTCTACACATCTAGTGTCCATAATCTGTGGTGTTCTACACATCTAGTGTCCATAATCTGTGGTGTTCTACACATCTAGTGTCCATAATCTGTGGTGTTCTACACATCTAGTGTCCATAATCTGTGGTGTTCTACACATCTAGTGTCCATAATCTGTGGTGTTCTACACATCTAGTGTCCATAATCTGTGGTGTTCTATACATCTAGTGTCCATAATCTGTGGTGTTCTATACATCTAGTGTCCATAATCTGTGGTGTTCTACACATCTAGTGTCCATAATCTGTGGTGTTCTACACATCTAGTGTCCATAATCTGTGGTGTTCTACACATCTAGTGTCCATAATCTGTGGTGTTCTATACATCTAGTGTCCATAATCTGTGGTGTTCTACACATCTAGTGTCCATAATCTGTGGTGTTCTACACATCTAGTGTCCATAATCTGTGGTGTTCTACACATCTAGTGTCCATAATCTGTGGTGTTCTACACATCTAGTGTCCATAATCTGTGGTGTTCTACACATCTAGTGTCCATAATCTGTGGTGTTCTACACATCTAGTGTCCATAATCTGTGGTGTTCTATACATCTAGTGTCCATAATCTGTGGTGTTCTATACATCTAGTGTCCATAATCTGTGGTGTTCTACACATCTAGTGTCCATAATCTGTGGTGTTCTACACATCTAGTGTCCATAATCTGTGGTGTTCTACACATCTAGTGTCCATAATCTGTGGTGTTCTACACATCTAGTGTCCATAATCTGTGGTGTTCTACACATCTAGTGTCCATAATCTGTGGTGTTCTATACATCTAGTGTCCATAATCTGTGGTGTTCTACACATCTAGTGTCCATAATCTGTGGTGTTCTACACATCTAGTGTCCATAATCTGTGGTGTTCTACACATCTAGTGTCCATAATCTGTGGTGTTCTACACATCTAGTGTCCATAATCTGTGGTGTTCTACACATCTAGTGTCCATAATCTGTGGTGTTCTATACATCTAGTGTCCATAATCTGTGGTGTTCTACACATCTAGTGTCCATAATCTGTGGTGTTCTACACATCTAGTGTCCATAATCTGTGGTGTTCTACACATCTAGTGTCCATAATCTGTGGTGTTCTACACATCTAGTGTCCATAATCTGTGGTGTTCTACACATCTAGTGTCCATAATCTGTGGTGTTCTACACATCTAGTGTCCATAATCTGTGGTGTTCTACACATCTAGTGTCCATAATCTGTGGTGTTCTACACATCTAGTGTCCATAATCTGTGGTGTTCTACACATCTAGTGTCCATAATCTGTGGTGTTCTATACATCTAGTGTCCATAATCTGTGGTGTTCTACACATCTAGTGTCCATAATCTGTGGTGTTCTATACATCTAGTGTCCATAATCTGTGGTGTTCTACACATCTAGTGTCCATAATCTGTGGTGTTCTACACATCTAGTGTCCATAATCTGTGGTGTTCTACACATCTAGTGTCCATAATCTGTGGTGTTCTACACATCTAGTGTCCATAATCTGTGGTGTTCTACACATCTAGTGTCCATAATCTGTGGTGTTCTACACATCTAGTGTCCATAATCTGTGGTGTTCTACACATCTAGTGTCCATAATCTGTGGTGTTCTACACATCTAGTGTCCATAATCTGTGGTGTTCTATACATCTAGTGTCCATAATCTGTGGTGTTCTATACATCTAGTGTCCATAATCTGTGGTGTTCTACACATCTAGTGTCCATAATCTGTGGTGTTCTATACATCTAGTGTCCATAATCTGTGGTGTTCTACACATCTAGTGTCCATAATCTGTGGTGTTCTACACATCTAGTGTCCATAATCTGTGGTGTTCTATACATCTAGTGTCCATAATCTGTGGTGTTCTACACATCTAGTGTCCATAATCTGTGGTGTTCTATACATCTAGTGTCCATAATCTGTGGTGTTCTACACATCTAGTGTCCATAATCTGTGGTGTTCTACACATCTAGTGTCCATAATCTGTGGTGTTCTACACATCTAGTGTCCATAATCTGTGGTGTTCTATACATCTAGTGTCCATAATCTGTGGTGTTCTACACATCTAGTGTCCATAATCTGTGGTGTTCTACACATCTAGTGTCCATAATCTGTGGTGTTCTACACATCTAGTGTCCATAATCTGTGGTGTTCTACACATCTAGTGTCCATAATCTGTGGTGTTCTACACATCTAGTGTCCATAATCTGTGGTGTTCTACACATCTAGTGTCCATAATCTGTGGTGTTCTACACATCTAGTGTCCATAATCTGTGGTGTTCTACACATCTAGTGTCCATAATCTGTGGTGTTCTACACATCTAGTGTCCATAATCTGTGGTGTTCTATACATCTAGTGTCCATAATCTGTGGTGTTCTACACATCTAGTGTCCATAATCTGTGGTGTTCTATACATCTAGTGTCCATAATCTGTGGTGTTCTACACATCTAGTGTCCATAATCTGTGGTGTTCTACACATCTAGTGTCCATAATCTGTGGTGTTCTACACATCTAGTGTCCATAATCTGTGGTGTTCTACACATCTAGTGTCCATAATCTGTGGTGTTCTACACATCTAGTGTCCATAATCTGTGGTGTTCTACACATCTAGTGTCCATAATCTGTGGTGTTCTACACATCTAGTGTCCATAATCTGTGGTGTTCTACACATCTAGTGTCCATAATCTGTGGTGTTCTCTGTAACCAATACGGTTACAGAGACCACCACAGATTATGGACACTAGATGTGGAGCAGATTATTAAAGACACAGTCTGCGGGTGATGTACAGTATATGTCTCTAATAGTTATAAAATAAAAATATCTTGCTGCTGTGAAACACAAACAGTGGCCCATAAAAGGGTTTTGGGGTCTTTGAAAAGCTTTTGGTATTAAATACAGCACTGATGTCTCTCCCTGCACTATCTGTCCCCTCCTCAGCACTGATGTCTCTCCCTGCACTATCTGTCCCCTCCTCAGCACTGATGTCTCTCCCTGCACTATCTGTCCCCTCCTCAGCACTGATGTCTCTCCCTGCACTATCTGTCCCCTCCTCAGCACTGATGTCTCTCCCTGCACTATCTGTCCCTCCTCAGCACTGATGTCTCTCCCTGCACTATCTGTCCCTCCTCAGCACTGATGTCTCTCCTGCACTATCTGTCCCCTCCTCAGCACTGATGTCTCTCCCTGCACTATCTGTCCCTCCTCAGCACTGATGTCTCTCCTGCACTATCTGTCCCTCCTCAGCACTGATGTCTCTCCTGCACTATCTGTCCCTCCTCAGCACTGATGTCTCTCCCTGCACTATCTGTCCCCTCCTCAGCACTGATGTCTCTCCTGCACTATCTGTCCCTCCTCAGCACTGATGTCTCTCCTGCACTATCTGTCCCTCCTCAGCACTGATGTCTCTCCCTGCACTATCTGTCCCTCCTCAGCACTGATGTCTCTCCTGCACTATCTGTCCCTCCTCAGCACTGATGTCTCTCCCTGCACTATCTGTCCCTCCTCAGCACTGATGTCTCTCCCTGCACTATCTGTCCCTCCTCAGCACTGATGTCTCTCCTGCACTATCTGTCCCTCCTCAGCACTGATGTCTCTCCCTGCACTATCTGTCCCTCCTCAGCACTGATGTCTCTCCCTGCACTATCTGTCCCCTCCTCAGCACTGATGTCTCTCCTGCACTATCTGTCCCTCCTCAGCACTGATGTCTCTCCCTGCACTATCTGTCCCCTCCTCAGCACTGATGTCTCTCCCTGCACTATCTGTCCCCTCCTCAGCACTGATGTCTCTCCCTGCACTATCTGTCCCTCCTCAGCACTGATGTCTCTCCCTGCACTATCTGTCCCTCCTCAGCACTGATGTCTCTCCCTGCACTATCTGTCCCTCCTCAGCACTGATGTCTCTCCCTGCACTATCTGTCCCCTCCTCAGCACTGATGTCTCTCCCTGCACTATCTGTCCCTCCTCAGCACTGATGTCTCTCCTGCACTATCTGTCCCTCCTCAGCACTGATGTCTCTCCCTGCACTATCTGTCCCTCCTCAGCACTGATGTCTCTCCTGCACTATCTGTCCCTCCTCAGCACTGATGTCTCTCCCTGCACTATCTGTCCCTCCTCAGCACTGATGTCTCTCCCTGCACTATCTGTCCCTCCTCAGCACTGATGTCTCTCCCTGCACTATCTGTCCCTCCTCAGCACTGATGTCTCTCCCTGCACTATCTGTCCCTCCTCAGCACTGATGTCTCTCCTGCACTATCTGTCCCTCCTCAGCACTGATGTCTCTCCCTGCACTATCTGTCCTCCTCAGCACTGATGTCTCTCCTGCACTATCTGTCCCTCCTCAGCACTGATGTCTCTCCTGCACTATCTGTCCCTCCTCAGCACTGATGTCTCTCCCTGCACTATCTGTCCCTCCTCAGCACTGATGTCTCTCCTGCACTATCTGTCCCTCCTCAGCACTGATGTCTCTCCCTGCACTATCTGTCCCTCCTCAGCACTGATGTCTCTCCCTGCACTATCTGTCCCCTCCTCAGCACTGATGTCTCTCCCTGCACTATCTGTCCCTCCTCAGCACTGATGTCTCTCCCTGCACTATCTGTCCCTCCTCAGCACTGATGTCTCTCCTGCACTATCTGTCCCTCCTCAGCACTGATGTCTCTCCTGCACTATCTGTCCCTCCTCAGCACTGATGTCTCTCCTGCACTATCTGTCCCTCCTCAGCACTGATGTCTCTCCTGCACTATCTGTCCCTCCTCAGCACTGATGTCTCTCCCTGCACTATCTGTCCCTCCTCAGCACTGATGTCTCTCCCTGCACTATCTGTCCCTCCTCAGCACTGATGTCTCTCCCTGCACTATCTGTCCCTCCTCAGCACTGATGTCTCTCCCTGCACTATCTGTCCCTCCTCAGCACTGATGTCTCTCCCTGCACTATCTGTCCCTCCTCAGCACTGATGTCTCTCCCTGCACTATCTGTCCCTCCTCAGCACTGATGTCTCTCCCTGCACTATCTGTCCCCTCCTCAGCACTGATGTCTCTCCCTGCACTATCTGTCCCTCCTCAGCACTGATGTCTCTCCCTGCACTATCTGTCCCTCCTCAGCACTGATGTCTCTCCCTGCACTATCTGTCCCTCCTCAGCACTGATGTCTCTCCCTGCACTATCTGTCCCTCCTCAGCACTGATGTCTCTCCTGCACTATCTGTCCC
The DNA here is from genome assembly GCA_033119425.1 of Bufotes viridis. Classification (NCBI taxonomy): domain Eukaryota; kingdom Metazoa; phylum Chordata; class Amphibia; order Anura; family Bufonidae; genus Bufotes; species Bufotes viridis. Next base: position 11,987 of record JAKVIS010003319.1, read on the forward strand.
CTCCTCAGCACTGATGTCTCTCCCTGCACTATCTGTCCCTCCTCAGCACTGATGTCTCTCCTGCACTATCTGTCCCTCCTCAGCACTGATGTCTCTCCTGCACTATCTGTCCCTCCTCAGCACTGATGTCTCTCCCTGCACTATCTGTCCCTCCTCAGCACTGATGTCTCTCCCTGCACTATCTGTCCCTCCTCAGCACTGATGTCTCTCCCTGCACTATCTGTCCCTCCTCAGCACTGATGTCTCTCCCTGCACTATCTGTCCCTCCTCAGCACTGATGTCTCTCCCTGCACTATCTGTCCCTCCTCAGCACTGATGTCTCTCCTGCACTATCTGTCCCCTCCTCAGCACTGATGTCTCTCCCTGCACTATCTGTCCCTCCTCAGCACTGATGTCTCTCCCTGCACTATCTGTCCCTCCTCAGCACTGATGTCTCTCCCTGCACTATCTGTCCCTCCTCAGCACTGATGTCTCTCCCTGCACTATCTGTCCCCTCCTCAGCACTGATGTCTCTCCCTGCACTATCTGTCCCTCCTCAGCACTGATGTCTCTCCCTGCACTATCTGTCCCTCCTCAGCACTGATGTCTCTCCTGCACTATCTGTCCCCTCCTCAGCACTGATGTCTCTCCTGCACTATCTGTCCCTCCTCAGCACTGATGTCTCTCCCTGCACTATCTGTCCCTCCTCAGCACTGATGTCTCTCCTGCACTATCTGTCCCTCCTCAGCACTGATGTCTCTCCTGCACTATCTGTCCCTCCTCAGCACTGATGTCTCTCCCTGCACTATCTGTCCCTCCTCAGCACTGATGTCTCTCCCTGCACTATCTGTCCCTCCTCAGCACTGATGTCTCTCCTGCACTATCTGTCCCTCCTCAGCACTGATGTCTCTCCTGCACTATCTGTCCCTCCTCAGCACTGATGTCTCTCCCTGCACTATCTGTCCCTCCTCAGCACTGATGTCTCTCCCTGCACTATCTGTCCCTCCTCAGCACTGATGTCTCTCCCTGCACTATCTGTCCCCTCCTCAGCACTGATGTCTCTCCCTGCACTATCTGTCCCCTCCTCAGCACTGATGTCTCTCCTGCACTATCTGTCCCTCCTCAGCACTGATGTCTCTCCCTGCACTATCTGTCCCTCCTCAGCACTGATGTCTCTCCTGCACTATCTGTCCCTCCTCAGCACTGATGTCTCTCCCTGCACTATCTGTCCCTCCTCAGCACTGATGTCTCTCCCTGCACTATCTGTCCCTCCTCAGCACTGATGTCTCTCCTGCACTATCTGTCCCTCCTCAGCACTGATGTCTCTCCCTGCACTATCTGTCCCTCCTCAGCACTGATGTCTCTCCTGCACTATCTGTCCCTCCTCAGCACTGATGTCTCTCCCTGCACTATCTGTCCCTCCTCAGCACTGATGTCTCTCCTGCACTATCTGTCCCTCCTCAGCACTGATGTCTCTCCTGCACTATCTGTCCCTCCTCAGCACTGATGTCTCTCCCTGCACTATCTGTCCCTCCTCAGCACTGATGTCTCTCCTGCACTATCTGTCCCTCCTCAGCACTGATGTCTCTCCCTGCACTATCTGTCCCTCCTCAGCACTGATGTCTCTCCTGCACTATCTGTCCCTCCTCAGCACTGATGTCTCTCCTGCACTATCTGTCCCTCCTCAGCACTGATGTCTCTCCCTGCACTATCTGTCCCCTCCTCAGCACTGATGTCTCTCCTGCACTATCTGTCCCTCCTCAGCACTGATGTCTCTCCCTGCACTATCTGTCCCTCCTCAGCACTGATGTCTCTCCCTGCACTATCTGTCCCTCCTCAGCACTGATGTCTCTCCTGCACTATCTGTCCCTCCTCAGCACTGATGTCTCTCCCTGCACTATCTGTCCCTCCTCAGCACTGATGTCTCTCCTGCACTATCTGTCCCTCCTCAGCACTGATGTCTCTCCCTGCACTATCTGTCCCTCCTCAGCACTGATGTCTCTCCTGCACTATCTGTCCCTCCTCAGCACTGATGTCTCTCCCTGCACTATCTGTCCCTCCTCAGCACTGATGTCTCTCCTGCACTATCTGTCCCTCCTCAGCACTGATGTCTCTCCCTGCACTATCTGTCCCTCCTCAGCACTGATGTCTCTCCTGCACTATCTGTCCCCTCCTCAGCACTGATGTCTCTCCCTGCACTATCTGTCCCTCCTCAGCACTGATGTCTCTCCTGCACTATCTGTCCCTCCTCAGCACTGATGTCTCTCCTGCACTATCTGTCCCCTCCTCAGCACTGATGTCTCTCCCTGCACTATCTGTCCCTCCTCAGCACTGATGTCTCTCCCTGCACTATCTGTCCCCTCCTCAGCACTGATGTCTCTCCCTGCACTATCTGTCCCTCCTCAGCACTGATGTCTCTCCTGCACTATCTGTCCCTCCTCAGCACTGATGTCTCTCCCTGCACTATCTGTCCCTCCTCAGCACTGATGTCTCTCCCTGCACTATCTGTCCCTCCTCAGCACTGATGTCTCTCCTGCACTATCTGTCCCTCCTCAGCACTGATGTCTCTCCTGCACTATCTGTCCCTCCTCAGCACTGATGTCTCTCCCTGCACTATCTGTCCCCTCCTCAGCACTGATGTCTCTCCCTGCACTATCTGTCCCTCCTCAGCACTGATGTCTCTCCCTGCACTATCTGTCCCTCCTCAGCACTGATGTCTCTCCCTGCACTATCTGTCCCTCCTCAGCACTGATGTCTCTCCTGCACTATCTGTCCCTCCTCAGCACTGATGTCTCTCCTGCACTATCTGTCCCTCCTCAGCACTGATGTCTCTCCCTGCACTATCTGTCCCCTCCTCAGCACTGATGTCTCTCCCTGCACTATCTGTCCCTCCTCAGCACTGATGTCTCTCCCTGCACTATCTGTCCCCTCCTCAGCACTGATGTCTCTCCTGCACTATCTGTCCCTCCTCAGCACTGATGTCTCTCCTGCACTATCTGTCCCTCCTCAGCACTGATGTCTCTCCTGCACTATCTGTCCCCTCCTCAGCACTGATGTCTCTCCCTGCACTATCTGTCCCTCCTCAGCACTGATGTCTCTCCTGCACTATCTGTCCCTCCTCAGCACTGATGTCTCTCCCTGCACTATCTGTCCCTCCTCAGCACTGATGTCTCTCCCTGCACTATCTGTCCCTCCTCAGCACTGATGTCTCTCCTGCACTATCTGTCCCTCCTCAGCACTGATGTCTCTCCCTGCACTATCTGTCCCTCCTCAGCACTGATGTCTCTCCCTGCACTATCTGTCCCCTCCTCAGCACTGATGTCTCTCCTGCACTATCTGTCCCTCCTCAGCACTGATGTCTCTCCCTGCACTATCTGTCCCTCCTCAGCACTGATGTCTCTCCTGCACTATCTGTCCCTCCTCAGCACTGATGTCTCTCCTGCACTATCTGTCCCTCCTCAGCACTGATGTCTCTCCCTGCACTATCTGTCCCTCCTCAGCACTGATGTCTCTCCCTGCACTATCTGTCCCTCCTCAGCACTGATGTCTCTCCCTGCACTATCTGTCCCTCCTCAGCACTGATGTCTCTCCCTGCACTATCTGTCCCTCCTCAGCACTGATGTCTCTCCTGCACTATCTGTCCCTCCTCAGCACTGATGTCTCTCCTGCACTATCTGTCCCTCCTCAGCACTGATGTCTCTCCCTGCACTATCTGTCCCTCCTCAGCACTGATGTCTCTCCCTGCACTATCTGTCCCTCCTCAGCACTGATGTCTCTCCCTGCACTATCTGTCCCTCCTCAGCACTGATGTCTCTCCCTGCACTATCTGTCCCCTCCTCAGCACTGATGTCTCTCCCTGCACTATCTGTCCCTCCTCAGCACTGATGTCTCTCCCTGCACTATCTGTCCCTCCTCAGCACTGATGTCTCTCCCTGCACTATCTGTCCCTCCTCAGCACTGATGTCTCTCCCTGCACTATCTGTCCCTCCTCAGCACTGATGTCTCTCCTGCACTATCTGTCCCTCCTCAGCACTGATGTCTCTCCTGCTATCTGTCCTCCTCAGCACTGATGTCTCTCCTGCACTATCTGTCCCTCCTCAGCACTGATGTCTCTCCTGCACTATCTGTCCCTCCTCAGCACTGATGTCTCTCCCTGCACTATCTGTCCCTCCTCAGCACTGATGTCTCTCCCTGCACTATCTGTCCCTCCTCAGCACTGATGTCTCTCCTGCACTATCTGTCCCTCCTCAGCACTGATGTCTCTCCTGCACTATCTGTCCCTCCTCAGCACTGATGTCTCTCCCTGCACTATCTGTCCCTCCTCAGCACTGATGTCTCTCCTGCACTATCTGTCCCTCCTCAGCACTGATGTCTCTCCTGCACTATCTGTCCCTCCTCAGCACTGATGTCTCTCCCTGCACTATCTGTCCCTCCTCAGCACTGATGTCTCTCCTGCACTATCTGTCCCTCCTCAGCACTGATGTCTCTCCCTGCACTATCTGTCCCTCCTCAGCACTGATGTCTCTCCCTGCACTATCTGTCCCTCCTCAGCACTGATGTCTCTCCTGCACTATCTGTCCCTCCTCAGCACTGATGTCTCTCCTGCACTATCTGTCCCTCCTCAGCACTGATGTCTCTCCTGCACTATCTGTCCTCCTCAGCACTGATGTCTCTCCTGCACTATCTGTCCCTCCTCAGCACTGATGTCTCTCCCTGCACTATCTGTCCCTCCTCAGCACTGATGTCTCTCCTGCACTATCTGTCCCTCCTCAGCACTGATGTCTCTCCTGCACTATCTGTCCCTCCTCAGCACTGATGTCTCTCCCTGCACTATCTGTCCCTCCTCAGCACTGATGTCTCTCCTGCACTATCTGTCCCTCCTCAGCACTGATGTCTCTCCTGCACTATCTGTCCCTCCTCAGCACTGATGTCTCTCCTGCACTATCTGTCCCTCCTCAGCACTGATGTCTCTCCTGCACTATCTGTCCCTCCTCAGCACTGATGTCTCTCCCTGCACTATCTGTCCCTCCTCAGCACTGATGTCTCTCCCTGCACTATCTGTCCCTCCTCAGCACTGATGTCTCTCCTGCACTATCTGTCCCTCCTCAGCACTGATGTCTCTCCTGCACTATCTGTCCCTCCTCAGCACTGATGTCTCTCCCTGCACTATCTGTCCCTCCTCAGCACTGATGTCTCTCCTGCACTATCTGTCCCTCCTCAGCACTGATGTCTCTCCCTGCACTATCTGTCCCTCCTCAGCACTGATGTCTCTCCCTGCACTATCTGTCCCTCCTCAGCACTGATGTCTCTCCTGCACTATCTGTCCCTCCTCAGCACTGATGTCTCTCCTGCACTATCTGTCCCTCCTCAGCACTGATGTCTCTCCTGCACTATCTGTCCCTCCTCAGCACTGATGTCTCTCCTGCACTATCTGTCCCTCCTCAGCACTGATGTCTCTCCTGCACTATCTGTCCCTCCTCAGCACTGATGTCTCTCCTGCACTATCTGTCCCTCCTCAGCACTGATGTCTCTCCTGCACTATCTGTCCCTCCTCAGCACTGATGTCTCTCCCTGCACTATCTGTCCCTCCTCAGCACTGATGTCTCTCCCTGCACTATCTGTCCCTCCTCAGCACTGATGTCTCTCCTGCACTATCTGTCCCTCCTCAGCACTGATGTCTCTCCTGCACTATCTGTCCCTCCTCAGCACTGATGTCTCTCCTGCACTATCTGTCCCTCCTCAGCACTGATGTCTCTCCCTGCACTATCTGTCCCTCCTCAGCACTGATGTCTCTCCTGCACTATCTGTCCCTCCTCAGCACTGATGTCTCTCCTGCACTATCTGTCCCTCCTCAGCACTGATGTCTCTCCCTGCACTATCTGTCCCTCCTCAGCACTGATGTCTCTCCCTGCACTATCTGTCCCTCCTCAGCACTGATGTCTCTCCCTGCACTATCTGTCCCCTCCTCAGCACTGATGTCTCTCCTGCACTATCTGTCCCTCCTCAGCACTGATGTCTCTCCTGCACTATCTGTCCCTCCTCAGCACTGATGTCTCTCCTGCACTATCTGTCCTCCTCAGCACTGATGTCTCTCCCTGCACTATCTGTCCCTCCTCAGCACTGATGTCTCTCCTGCACTATCTGTCCCTCCTCAGCACTGATGTCTCTCCCTGCACTATCTGTCCCTCCTCAGCACTGATGTCTCTCCCTGCACTATCTGTCCCTCCTCAGCACTGATGTCTCTCCCTGCACTATCTGTCCCTCCTCAGCACTGATGTCTCTCCTGCACTATCTGTCCCTCCTCAGCACTGATGTCTCTCCCTGCACTATCTGTCCCTCCTCAGCACTGATGTCTCTCCCTGCACTATCTGTCCCCTCCTCAGCACTGATGTCTCTCCCTGCACTATCTGTCCCTCCTCAGCACTGATGTCTCTCCCTGCACTATCTGTCCCTCCTCAGCACTGATGTCTCTCCCTGCACTATCTGTCCCTCCTCAGCACTGATGTCTCTCCCTGCACTATCTGTCCCCTCCTCAGCACTGATGTCTCTCCCTGCACTATCTGTCCCTCCTCAGCACTGATGTCTCT
>JAKVIS010003320.1:0-17883 GCA_033119425.1 Bufotes viridis
ACCATTTAGTTACTTTGACCCCTTCACCCAGACAGAGGAGAGAGGCCACACAGCACATATTCAGGCATCATATCAACCACCACAGGAGTAGGCCACCATTTAGTTACTTTGACCCCTTCACCCAGACAGAGGAGAGAGGCCACACAGCACATATTCAGGCATCATATCAACCACCACAGGAGTAGGCCACCATTTAGTTACTTTGACCCCTTCACCCAGACAGAGGAGAGAGGCCACACAGCACATATTCAGGCATCATATCAACCACCGCAAGAGAAGGACAATTTTAGATACTTTGACCCCTGCACCCAGGAAGAGGAGAGAGGTTCCACAGCAGAGAATCAGGCATAATATCAACCACCACAGGAGAAGCCACCATAAAGTTACTTTGACCCCTGCACCCAGGAAGAGGAGAGAGGTTCCACAGCACATATTCAGGCATCATATAAACCACCACAGGAGTAGGCCACCATTTAGTTACTTTGACCCCTTCACCCAGACAGAGGAGAGAGGCCACACAGCACATATTCAGGCATCATATCAACCACCACAGGAGTAGGCCACCATTTAGTTACTTTGACCCCTTCACCCAGACAGAGGAGAGAGGCCCCACAGCACATATTCAGGCATCATATCAACCACCACAGGAGTAGGCCACCATAAAGTTACTTTGACCCCTTCACCCAGACAGAGGAGAGAGGCCACACAGCACATATTCAGGCATCATATCAACCACCGCAAGAGAAGGACAATTTTAGATACTTTGACCCCTGCACCCAGGAAGAGGAGAGAGGTTCCACAGCAGAGAATCAGGCATAATATCAACCACCACCATAGGAGAAGCCACCATAAAGTTACTTTGACCCCTTCACCCAAACAGAGGAGAGAGGCCCCACAGCACATATTCAGGCATCATATCAACCACCACAGGAGTAGGCCACCATTTAGTTACTTTGACCCCTTCACCCAGACAGAGGAGAGAGGCCACACAGCACATATTCAGGCATCATATCAACCACCGCAAGAGAAGGACAATTTTAGATACTTTGACCCCTGCACCCAGGAAGAGGAGAGAGGTTCCACAGCAGAGAATCAGGCATAATATCAACCACCACCATAGGAGAAGCCACCATAAAGTTACTTTGACCCCTTCACCCAAACAGAGGAGAGAGGCCCCACAGCACATATTCAGGCATCATATCAACCACCACAGGAGTAGGCCACCATTTAGTTACTTTGACCCCTTCACCCAGACAGAGGAGAGAGGCCACACAGCACATATTCAGGCATCATATCAACCACCGCAAGAGAAGGACAATTTTAGATACTTTGACCCCTGCACCCAGGAAGAGGAGAGAGGTTCCACAGCAGAGAATCAGGCATAATATCAACCACCACAGGAGAAGCCACCATAAAGTTACTTTGACCCCTGCACCCAGGAAGAGGAGAGAGGTTCCACAGCACATATTCAGGCATCATATAAACCACCACAGGAGTAGGCCACCATTTAGTTACTTTGACCCCTTCACCCAGACAGAGGAGAGAGGCCACACAGCACATATTCAGGCATCATATCAACCACCACAGGAGTAGGCCACCATTTAGTTACTTTGACCCCTTCACCCAGACAGAGGAGAGAGGCCCCACAGCACATATTCAGGCATCATATCAACCACCACAGGAGTAGGCCACCATTAAGTTACTTTGACCCCTTCACCCAGACAGAGGAGAGAGGCCACACAGCACATATTCAGGCATCATATCAACCACCGCAAGAGAAGGACAATTTTAGATACTTTGACCCCTGCACCCAGGAAGAGGAGAGAGGTTCCACAGCAGAGAATCAGGCATAATATCAACCACCACCATAGGAGAAGCCACCATAAAGTTACTTTGACCCCTTCACCCAAACAGAGGAGAGAGGCCCCACAGCACATATTCAGGCATCATATCAACCACCACAGGAGTAGGCCACCATTTAGTTACTTTGACCCCTTCACCCAGACAGAGGAGAGAGGCCACACAGCACATATTCAGGCATCATATCAACCACCGCAAGAGAAGGACAATTTTAGATACTTTGACCCCTGCACCCAGGAAGAGGAGAGAGGTTCCACAGCAGAGAATCAGGCATAATATCAACCACCACAGGAGAAGCCACCATAAAGTTACTTTGACCCCTGCACCCAGGAAGAGGAGAGAGGTTCCACAGCACATATTCAGGCATCATATAAACCACCACAGGAGTAGGCCACCATTTAGTTACTTTGACCCCTTCACCCAGACAGAGGAGAGAGGCCACACAGCACATATTCAGGCATCATATCAACCACCGCAAGAGAAGGACAATTTTAGATACTTTGACCCCTGCACCCAGGAAGAGGAGAGAGGTTCCACAGCAGAGAATCAGGCATAATATCAACCACCACAGGAGAAGCCACCATTTAGTTACTTTGACCCCTTCACCCAGACAGAGGAGAGAGGCCACACAGCACATATTCAGGCATCATATCAACCACCACAGGAGTAGGCCACCATTTAGTTACTTTGACCCCTTCACCCAGACAGAGGAGAGAGGCCACACAGCACATATTCAGGCATCATATCAACCACCGCAAGAGAAGGACAATTTTAGATACTTTGACCCCTGCACCCAGGAAGAGGAGAGAGGTTCCACAGCAGAGAATCAGGCATAATATCAACCACCACAGGAGAAGCCACCATAAAGTTACTTTGACCCCTGCACCCAGGAAGAGGAGAGAGGTTCCACAGCACATATTCAGGCATCATATAAACCACCACAGGAGTAGGCCACCATTTAGTTACTTTGACCCCTTCACCCAGACAGAGGAGAGAGGCCACACAGCACATATTCAGGCATCATATCAACCACCACAGGAGTAGGCCACCATTTAGTTACTTTGACCCCTTCACCCAGACAGAGGAGAGAGGCCACACAGCACATATTCAGGCATCATATCAACCACCACAGGAGTAGGCCACCATTTAGTTACTTTGACCCCTTCACCCAGACAGAGGAGAGAGGCCACACAGCACATATTCAGGCATCATATCAACCACCGCAAGAGAAGGACAATTTTAGATACTTTGACCCCTGCACCCAGGAAGAGGAGAGAGGTTCCACAGCAGAGAATCAGGCATAATATCAACCACCACAGGAGAAGCCACCATAAAGTTACTTTGACCCCTGCACCCAGGAAGAGGAGAGAGGTTCCACAGCACATATTCAGGCATCATATAAACCACCACAGGAGTAGGCCACCATTTAGTTACTTTGACCCCTTCACCCAGACAGAGGAGAGAGGCCACACAGCACATATTCAGGCATCATATCAACCACCACAGGAGTAGGCCACCATTTAGTTACTTTGACCCCTTCACCCAGACAGAGGAGAGAGGCCCCACAGCACATATTCAGGCATCATATCAACCACCACAGGAGTAGGCCACCATAAAGTTACTTTGACCCCTTCACCCAGACAGAGGAGAGAGGCCACACAGCACATATTCAGGCATCATATCAACCACCGCAAGAGAAGGACAATTTTAGATACTTTGACCCCTGCACCCAGGAAGAGGAGAGAGGTTCCACAGCAGAGAATCAGGCATAATATCAACCACCACCATAGGAGAAGCCACCATAAAGTTACTTTGACCCCTTCACCCAAACAGAGGAGAGAGGCCCCACAGCACATATTCAGGCATCATATCAACCACCACAGGAGTAGGCCACCATTTAGTTACTTTGACCCCTTCACCCAGACAGAGGAGAGAGGCCACACAGCACATATTCAGGCATCATATCAACCACCGCAAGAGAAGGACAATTTTAGATACTTTGACCCCTGCACCCAGGAAGAGGAGAGAGGTTCCACAGCAGAGAATCAGGCATAATATCAACCACCACCATAGGAGAAGCCACCATAAAGTTACTTTGACCCCTTCACCCAAACAGAGGAGAGAGGCCCCACAGCACATATTCAGGCATCATATCAACCACCACAGGAGTAGGCCACCATTTAGTTACTTTGACCCCTTCACCCAGACAGAGGAGAGAGGCCACACAGCACATATTCAGGCATCATATCAACCACCGCAAGAGAAGGACAATTTTAGATACTTTGACCCCTGCACCCAGGAAGAGGAGAGAGGTTCCACAGCAGAGAATCAGGCATAATATCAACCACCACAGGAGAAGCCACCATAAAGTTACTTTGACCCCTGCACCCAGGAAGAGGAGAGAGGTTCCACAGCACATATTCAGGCATCATATAAACCACCACAGGAGTAGGCCACCATTTAGTTACTTTGACCCCTTCACCCAGACAGAGGAGAGAGGCCACACAGCACATATTCAGGCATCATATCAACCACCACAGGAGTAGGCCACCATTTAGTTACTTTGACCCCTTCACCCAGACAGAGGAGAGAGGCCCCACAGCACATATTCAGGCATCATATCAACCACCACAGGAGTAGGCCACCATAAAGTTACTTTGACCCCTTCACCCAGACAGAGGAGAGAGGCCACACAGCACATATTCAGGCATCATATCAACCACCGCAAGAGAAGGACAATTTTAGATACTTTGACCCCTGCACCCAGGAAGAGGAGAGAGGTTCCACAGCAGAGAATCAGGCATAATATCAACCACCACCATAGGAGAAGCCACCATAAAGTTACTTTGACCCCTTCACCCAAACAGAGGAGAGAGGCCCCACAGCACATATTCAGGCATCATATCAACCACCACAGGAGTAGGCCACCATTTAGTTACTTTGACCCCTTCACCCAGACAGAGGAGAGAGGCCACACAGCACATATTCAGGCATCATATCAACCACCGCAAGAGAAGGACAATTTTAGATACTTTGACCCCTGCACCCAGGAAGAGGAGAGAGGTTCCACAGCAGAGAATCAGGCATAATATCAACCACCACAGGAGAAGCCACCATAAAGTTACTTTGACCCCTGCACCCAGGAAGAGGAGAGAGGTTCCACAGCACATATTCAGGCATCATATAAACCACCACAGGAGTAGGCCACCATTTAGTTACTTTGACCCCTTCACCCAGACAGAGGAGAGAGGCCACACAGCACATATTCAGGCATCATATCAACCACCGCAAGAGAAGGACAATTTTAGATACTTTGACCCCTGCACCCAGGAAGAGGAGAGAGGTTCCACAGCAGAGAATCAGGCATAATATCAACCACCACAGGAGAAGCCACCATTTAGTTACTTTGACCCCTTCACCCAGACAGAGGAGAGAGGCCACACAGCACATATTCAGGCATCATATCAACCACCACAGGAGTAGGCCACCATTTAGTTACTTTGACCCCTTCACCCAGACAGAGGAGAGAGGCCACACAGCACATATTCAGGCATCATATCAACCACCGCAAGAGAAGGACAATTTTAGATACTTTGACCCCTGCACCCAGGAAGAGGAGAGAGGTTCCACAGCAGAGAATCAGGCATAATATCAACCACCACAGGAGAAGCCACCATAAAGTTACTTTGACCCCTGCACCCAGGAAGAGGAGAGAGGTTCCACAGCACATATTCAGGCATCATATAAACCACCACAGGAGTAGGCCACCATTTAGTTACTTTGACCCCTTCACCCAGACAGAGGAGAGAGGCCACACAGCACATATTCAGGCATCATATCAACCACCACAGGAGTAGGCCACCATTTAGTTACTTTGACCCCTTCACCCAGACAGAGGAGAGAGGCCCCACAGCACATATTCAGGCATCATATCAACCACCACAGGAGTAGGCCACCATTTAGTTACTTTGACCCCTTCACCCAGACAGAGGAGAGAGGCCACACAGCACATATTCAGGCATCATATCAACCACCGCAAGAGAAGGACAATTTTAGATACTTTGACCCCTGCACCCAGGAAGAGGAGAGAGGTTCCACAGCAGAGAATCAGGCATAATATCAACCACCACAGGAGAAGCCACCATAAAGTTACTTTGACCCCTGCACCCAGGAAGAGGAGAGAGGTTCCACAGCACATATTCAGGCATCATATAAACCACCACAGGAGTAGGCCACCATTTAGTTACTTTGACCCCTTCACCCAGACAGAGGAGAGAGGCCACACAGCACATATTCAGGCATCATATCAACCACCACAGGAGTAGGCCACCATTTAGTTACTTTGACCCCTTCACCCAGACAGAGGAGAGAGGCCCCACAGCACATATTCAGGCATCATATCAACCACCACAGGAGTAGGCCACCATTTAGTTACTTTGACCCCTTCACCCAGACAGAGGAGAGAGGCCACACAGCACATATTCAGGCATCATATCAACCACCGCAAGAGAAGGACAATTTTAGATACTTTGACCCCTGCACCCAGGAAGAGGAGAGAGGTTCCACAGCAGAGAATCAGGCATAATATCAACCACCACAGGAGAAGCCACCATTAAGTTACTTTGACCCCTTCACCCAGACAGAGGAGAGAGGCCCCACAGCACATATTCAGGCATCATATCAACCACCACAGGAGTAGGCCACCATTTAGTTACTTTGACCCCTTCACCCAGACAGAGGAGAGAGGCCACACAGCACATATTCAGGCATCATATCAACCACCGCAAGAGAAGGACAATTTTAGATACTTTGACCCCTGCACCCAGGAAGAGGAGAGAGGTTCCACAGCAGAGAATCAGGCATAATATCAACCACCACAGGAGAAGCCACCATAAAGTTACTTTGACCCCTTCACCCAGACAGAGGAGAGAGGTCCCACAGCACATATTCAGGCATCATATCAACCACCACAGGAGTAGGCCACCATTTAGTTACTTTGACCCCTTCACCCAGACAGAGGAGAGAGGCCACACAGCACATATTCAGGCATCATATCAACCACCACAGGAGTAGGCCACCATTTAGTTACTTTGACCCCTTCACCCAGACAGAGGAGAGAGGCCACACAGCACATATTCAGGCATCATATCAACCACCGCAAGAGAAGGACAATTTTAGATACTTTGACCCCTGCACCCAGGAAGAGGAGAGAGGTTCCACAGCAGAGAATCAGGCATAATATCAACCACCACAGGAGAAGCCACCATAAAGTTACTTTGACCCCTGCACCCAGGACAGAGGAGAGAGGTTCCACAGCACATATTCAGGCATCATATCAACCACCACAGGAGTAGGCCACCATTTAGTTACTTTGACCCCTTCACCCAGACAGAGGAGAGAGGCCACACAGCACATATTCAGGCATCATATCAACCACCACAGGAGTAGGCCACCATTTAGTTACTTTGACCCCTTCACCCAGACAGAGGAGAGAGGCCCCACAGCACATATTCAGGCATCATATCAACCACCACAGGAGTAGGCCACCATTTAGTTACTTTGACCCCTTCACCCAGACAGAGGAGAGAGGCCACACAGCACATATTCAGGCATCATATCAACCACCGCAAGAGAAGGACAATTTTAGATACTTTGACCCCTGCACCCAGGAAGAGGAGAGAGGTTCCACAGCAGAGAATCAGGCATAATATCAACCACCACCATAGGAGAAGCCACCATAAAGTTACTTTGACCCCTTCACCCAGACAGAGGAGAGAGGCCCCACAGCACATATTCAGGCATCATATCAACCACCACAGGAGTAGGCCACCATTTAGTTACTTTGACCCCTTCACCCAGACAGAGGAGAGAGGCCACACAGCACATATTCAGGCATCATATCAACCACCGCAAGAGAAGGACAATTTTAGATACTTTGACCCCTGCACCCAGGAAGAGGAGAGAGGTTCCACAGCAGAGAATCAGGCATAATATCAACCACCACAGGAGAAGCCACCATAAAGTTACTTTGACCCCTTCACCCAGACAGAGGAGAGAGGTCCCACAGCACATATTCAGGCATCATATCAACCACCACAGGAGTAGGCCACCATTTAGTTACTTTGACCCCTTCACCCAGACAGAGGAGAGAGGCCACACAGCACATATTCAGGCATCATATCAACCACCGCAAGAGAAGGACAATTTTAGATACTTTGACCCCTGCACCCAGGAAGAGGAGAGAGGTTCCACAGCAGAGAATCAGGCATAATATCAACCACCACAGGAGAAGCCACCATAAAGTTACTTTGACCCCTTCACCCAGACAGAGGAGAGAGGTCCCACAGCACATATTCAGGCATCATATCAACCACCACAGGAGTAGGCCACCATTTAGTTACTTTGACCCCTTCACCCAGACAGAGGAGAGAGGCCACACAGCACATATTCAGGCATCATATCAACCACCACAGGAGTAGGCCACCATTTAGTTACTTTGACCCCTTCACCCAGACAGAGGAGAGAGGCCACACAGCACATATTCAGGCATCATATCAACCACCGCAAGAGAAGGACAATTTTAGATACTTTGACCCCTGCACCCAGGAAGAGGAGAGAGGTTCCACAGCAGAGAATCAGGCATAATATCAACCACCACAGGAGAAGCCACCATAAAGTTACTTTGACCCCTGCACCCAGGACAGAGGAGAGAGGTTCCACAGCACATATTCAGGCATCATATAAACCACCACAGGAGTAGGCCACCATTTAGTTACTTTGACCCCTTCACCCAGACAGAGGAGAGAGGCCACACAGCACATATTCAGGCATCATATCAACCACCACAGGAGTAGGCCACCATTTAGTTACTTTGACCCCTTCACCCAGACAGAGGAGAGAGGCCCCACAGCACATATTCAGGCATCATATCAACCACCACAGGAGTAGGCCACCATTTAGTTACTTTGACCCCTTCACCCAGACAGAGGAGAGAGGCCACACAGCACATATTCAGGCATCATATCAACCACCGCAAGAGAAGGACAATTTTAGATACTTTGACCCCTGCACCCAGGAAGAGGAGAGAGGTTCCACAGCAGAGAATCAGGCATAATATCAACCACCACAGGAGAAGCCACCATAAAGTTACTTTGACCCCTTCACCCAGACAGAGGAGAGAGGTCCCACAGCACATATTCAGGCATCATATCAACCACCACAGGAGTAGGCCACCATTTAGTTACTTTGACCCCTTCACCCAGACAGAGGAGAGAGGCCACACAGCACATATTCAGGCATCATATCAACCACCGCAAGAGAAGGACAATTTTAGATACTTTGACCCCTGCACCCAGGAAGAGGAGAGAGGTTCCACAGCAGAGAATCAGGCATAATATCAACCACCACAGGAGAAGCCACCATTTAGTTACTTTGACCCCTTCACCCAGACAGAGGAGAGAGGCCCCACAGCACATATTCAGGCATCATATCAACCACCACAGGAGTAGGCCACCATTTAGTTACTTTGACCCCTTCACCCAGACAGAGGAGAGAGGCCACACAGCACATATTCAGGCATCATATCAACCACCGCAAGAGAAGGACAATTTTAGATACTTTGACCCCTGCACCCAGGAAGAGGAGAGAGGTTCCACAGCAGAGAATCAGGCATAATATCAACCACCACAGGAGAAGCCACCATAAAGTTACTTTGACCCCTGCACCCAGGAAGAGGAGAGAGGTTCCACAGCACATATTCAGGCATCATATAAACCACCACAGGAGTAGGCCACCATTTAGTTACTTTGACCCCTTCACCCAGACAGAGGAGAGAGGCCACACAGCACATATTCAGGCATCATATCAACCACCACAGGAGTAGGCCACCATTTAGTTACTTTGACCCCTTCACCCAGACAGAGGAGAGAGGTCCCACAGCACATATTCAGGCATCATATCAACCACCACAGGAGTAGGCCACCATTTAGTTACTTTGACCCCTTCACCCAGACAGAGGAGAGAGGCCACACAGCACATATTCAGGCATCATATCAACCACCGCAAGAGAAGGACAATTTTAGATACTTTGACCCCTGCACCCAGGAAGAGGAGAGAGGTTCCACAGCAGAGAATCAGGCATAATATCAACCACCACAGGAGAAGCCACCATAAAGTTACTTTGACCCCTGCACCCAGGACAGAGGAGAGAGGTTCCACAGCACATATTCAGGCATCATATCAACCACCACAGGAGTAGGCCACCATTTAGTTACTTTGACCCCTTCACCCAGACAGAGGAGAGAGGCCACACAGCACATATTCAGGCATCATATCAACCACCACAGGAGTAGGCCACCATTTAGTTACTTTGACCCCTTCACCCAGACAGAGGAGAGAGGTCCCACAGCACATATTCAGGCATCATATCAACCACCACAGGAGTAGGCCACCATTTAGTTACTTTGACCCCTTCACCCAGACAGAGGAGAGAGGCCACACAGCACATATTCAGGCATCATATCAACCACCGCAAGAGAAGGACAATTTTAGATACTTTGACCCCTGCACCCAGGAAGAGGAGAGAGGTTCCACAGCAGAGAATCAGGCATAATATCAACCACCACCATAGGAGAAGCCACCATAAAGTTACTTTGACCCCTTCACCCAGACAGAGGAGAGAGGCCCCACAGCACATATTCAGGCATCATATCAACCACCACAGGAGTAGGCCACCATTTAGTTACTTTGACCCCTTCACCCAGACAGAGGAGAGAGGCCACACAGCACATATTCAGGCATCATATCAACCACCGCAAGAGAAGGACAATTTTAGATACTTTGACCCCTGCACCCAGGAAGAGGAGAGAGGTTCCACAGCAGAGAATCAGGCATAATATCAACCACCACAGGAGAAGCCACCATAAAGTTACTTTGACCCCTTCACCCAGACAGAGGAGAGAGGTCCCACAGCACATATTCAGGCATCATATCAACCACCACAGGAGTAGGCCACCATTTAGTTACTTTGACCCCTTCACCCAGACAGAGGAGAGAGGCCACACAGCACATATTCAGGCATCATATCAACCACCACAGGAGTAGGCCACCATTTAGTTACTTTGACCCCTTCACCCAGACAGAGGAGAGAGGTCCCACAGCAGAGAATCAGGCATCATATCAACCACCACAGGAGTAGGCCACCATTTAGTTACTTTGACCCCTTCACCCAGACAGAGGAGAGAGGCCACACAGCACATATTCAGGCATCATATCAACCACCGCAAGAGAAGGACAATTTTAGATACTTTGACCCCTGCACCCAGGAAGAGGAGAGAGGTTCCACAGCAGAGAATCAGGCATCATATCAACCACCACAGGAGTAAGCCACCATTTAGTTACTTTGACCCCTTCACCCAGACAGAGGAGAGAGGCCCCACAGCACATATTCAGGCATCATATCAACCACCACAGGAGTAGGCCACCATTTAGTTACTTTGACCCCTTCACCCAGACAGAGGAGAGAGGCCACACAGCACATATTCAGGCATCATATCAACCACCGCAAGAGAAGGACAATTTTAGATACTTTGACCCCTGCACCCAGGAAGAGGAGAGAGGTTCCACAGCAGAGAATCAGGCATAATATCAACCACCACAGGAGAAGCCACCATAAAGTTACTTTGACCCCTTCACCCAGACAGAGGAGAGAGGCCCCACAGCACATATTCAGGCATCATATCAACCACCACAGGAGTAGGCCACCATTTAGTTACTTTGACCCCTTCACCCAGACAGAGGAGAGAGGCCACACAGCACATATTCAGGCATCATATCAACCACCGCAAGAGAAGGACAATTTTAGATACTTTGACCCCTGCACCCAGGAAGAGGAGAGAGGTTCCACAGCAGAGAATCAGGCATAATATCAACCACCACAGGAGAAGCCACCATAAAGTTACTTTGACCCCTGCACCCAGGACAGAGGAGAGAGGTTCCACAGCACATATTCAGGCATCATATAAACCACCACAGGAGTAGGCCACCATTTAGTTACTTTGACCCCTTCACCCAGACAGAGGAGAGAGGCCACACAGCACATATTCAGGCATCATATCAACCACCACAGGAGTAGGCCACCATTTAGTTACTTTGACCCCTTCACCCAGACAGAGGAGAGAGGCCCCACAGCACATATTCAGGCATCATATCAACCACCACAGGAGTAGGCCACCATTTAGTTACTTTGACCCCTTCACCCAGACAGAGGAGAGAGGCCACACAGCACATATTCAGGCATCATATCAACCACCGCAAGAGAAGGACAATTTTAGATACTTTGACCCCTGCACCCAGGAAGAGGAGAGAGGTTCCACAGCAGAGAATCAGGCATAATATCAACCACCACCATAGGAGAAGCCACCATAAAGTTACTTTGACCCCTTCACCCAGACAGAGGAGAGAGGCCCCACAGCACATAATCAGGCATCATATCAACCACCACAGGAGTAGGCCACCATTTAGTTACTTTGACCCCTTCACCCAGACAGAGGAGAGAGGCCACACAGCACATATTCAGGCATCATATCAACCACCGCAAGAGAAGGACAATTTTAGATACTTTGACCCCTGCACCCAGGAAGAGGAGAGAGGTTCCACAGCAGAGAATCAGGCATAATATCAACCACCACAGGAGAAGCCACCATAAAGTTACTTTGACCCCTTCACCCAGACAGAGGAGAGAGGTTCCACAGCACATATTCAGGCATCATATCAACCACCACAGGAGTAGGCCACCATTTAGTTACTTTGACCCCTTCACCCAGACAGAGGAGAGAGGCCACACAGCAGATATTCAGGCATCATATCAACCACCACAAGAGAAGGCCACCATTTAGATACTTTGACCCCTGCACCCAGGACAGAGGAGAGAGGTTCCACAGCAGAGAATCAGGCATCATATCAACCACCACAGGAGAAGGCCACCATTTAGTTACTTTGACCCCTTCACCCAGACAGAGGAGAGAGGCCACACAGCACATATTCAGGCATCATATCAACCACCACAGGAGTAGGCCACCATTTAGTTACTTTGACCCCTTCACCCAGACAGAGGAGAGAGGCCACACAGCACATATTCAGGCATCATATCAACCACCGCAAGAGAAGGACAATTTTAGATACTTTGACCTCTGCACCCAGGAAGAGGAGAGAGGTTCCACAGCAGAGAATCAGGCATCATATCAACCACCACAGGAGAAGCCACCATAAAGTTACTTTGACCCCTTCACCCAGGACAGAGGAGAGAGGTCCCACAGCACATATTCAGGCATCATATCAACCACCACAGGAGTAGGCCACCATTTAGTTACTTTGACCCCTTCACCCAGACAGAGGAGAGAGGTCCACACAGCACATATTCAGGCATCATATCAACCACCACAGGAGTAGGCCACCATTTAGTTACTTTGACCCCTTCACCCAGACAGAGGAGAGAGGTCCCACAGCACATATTCAGGCATCATATCAACCACCACAGGAGTAGGCCACCATTTAGTTACTTTGACCCCTTCACCCAGACAGAGGAGAGAGGCCACACAGCACATATTCAGGCATCATATCAACCACCGCAAGAGAAGGACAATTTTAGATACTTTGACCCCTGCACCCAGGAAGAGGAGAGAGGTTCCACAGCAGAGAATCAGGCATCATATCAACCACCACAGGAGAAGGCCACCATTTAGTTACTTTGACCCCTTCACCCAGACAGAGGAGAGAGGTCCCACAGCACATATTCAGGCATCATATCAACCACCACAGGAGTAGGCCACCATTTAGTTACTTTGACCCCTTCACCCAGACAGAGGAGAGAGGCCACACAGCACATATTCAGGCATCATATCAACCACCACAGGAGTAGGCCACCATTTAGTTACTTTGACCCCTTCACCCAGACAGAGGAGAGAGGTCCCACAGCAGAGAATCAGGCATCATATCAACCACCACAGGAGTAGGCCACCATTTAGTTACTTTGACCCCTTCACCCAGACAGAGGAGAGAGGTCCCACAGCAGAGAATCAGGCATCATATCAACCACCACAGGAGTAGGCCACCATTTAGTTACTTTGACCCCTTCACCCAGACAGAGGAGAGAGGCCCCACAGCACATATTCAGGCATCATATCAACCACCACAGGAGTAGGCCACCATTTAGTTACTTTGACCCCTTCACCCAGACAGAGGAGAGAGGCCACACAGCACATATTCAGGCATCATATCAACCACCGCAAGAGAAGGACAATTTTAGATACTTTGACCCCTGCACCCAGGAAGAGGAGAGAGGTTCCACAGCAGAGAATCAGGCATAATATCAACCACCACAGGAGTAAGCCACCATAAAGTTACTTTGACCCCTTCACCCAGACAGAGGAGAGAGGTCCCACAGCACATATTCAGGCATCATATCAACCACCACAGGAGTAGGCCACCATTTAGTTACTTTGACCCCTTCACCCAGACAGAGGAGAGAGGCCACACAGCACATATTCAGGCATCATATCAACCACCACAGGAGTAGGCCACCATTTAGTTACTTTGACCCCTTCACCCAGACAGAGGAGAGAGGCCCCACAGCACATATTCAGGCATCATATCAACCACCACAGGAGTAGGCCACCATTTAGTTACTTTGACCCCTTCACCCAGACAGAGGAGAGAGGCCACACAGCACATATTCAGGCATCATATCAACCACCGCAAGAGAAGGACAATTTTAGATACTTTGACCCCTGCACCCAGGAAGAGGAGAGAGGTTCCACAGCAGAGAATCAGGCATAATATCAACCACCACCAGGAGAAGCCACCATAAAGTTACTTTGACCCCTTCACCCAGACAGAGGAGAGAGGCCCCACAGCACATATTCAGGCATCATATCAACCACCACAGGAGTAGGCCACCATTTAGTTACTTTGACCCCTTCACCCAGACAGAGGAGAGAGGCCACACAGCACATATTCAGGCATCATATCAACCACCGCAAGAGAAGGACAATTTTAGATACTTTGACCCCTGCACCCAGGAAGAGGAGAGAGGTTCCACAGCAGAGAATCAGGCATAATATCAACCACCACAGGAGAAGCCACCATAAAGTTACTTTGACCCCTTCACCCAGGACAGAGGAGAGAGGTCCCACAGCACATATTCAGGCATCATATAAACCACCACAGGAGTAGGCCACCATTTAGTTACTTTGACCCCTTCACCCAGACAGAGGAGAGAGGCCACACAGCACATATTCAGGCATCATATCAACCACCGCAAGAGAAGGACAATTTTAGATACTTTGACCCCTGCACCCAGGAAGAGGAGAGAGGTTCCACAGCAGAGAATCAGGCATAATATCAACCACCACAGGAGAAGCCACCATTTAGTTACTTTGACCCCTTCACCCAGACAGAGGAGAGAGGCCCCACAGCACATATTCAGGCATCATATCAACCACCACAGGAGTAGGCCACCATTTAGTTACTTTGACCCCTTCACCCAGACAGAGGAGAGAGGCCACACAGCACATATTCAGGCATCATATCAACCACCGCAAGAGAAGGACAATTTTAGATACTTTGACCCCTGCACCCAGGAAGAGGAGAGAGGTTCCACAGCAGAGAATCAGGCATAATATCAACCACCACAGGAGAAGCCACCATAAAGTTACTTTGACCCCTTCACCCAGACAGAGGAGAGAGGTCCCACAGCACATATTCAGGCATCATATCAACCACCACAGGAGTAGGCCACCATTTAGTTACTTTGACCCCTTCACCCAGACAGAGGAGAGAGGCCACACAGCACATATTCAGGCATCATATCAACCACCGCAAGAGAAGGACACATTTTAGATACTTTGACCCCTGCACCCAGGAAGAGGAGAGAGGTTCCACAGCAGAGAATCAGGCATAATATCAACCACCACAGGAGAAGCCACCATTTAGTTACTTTGACCCCTTCACCCAGACAGAGGAGAGAGGCCCCACAGCACATATTCAGGCATCATATCAACCACCACAGGAGTAGGCCACCATTTAGTTACTTTGACCCCTTCACCCAGACAGAGGAGAGAGGCCACACAGCACATATTCAGGCATCATATCAACCACCGCAAGAGAAGGACAATTTTAGATACTTTGACCCCTGCACCCAGGAAGAGGAGAGAGGTTCCACAGCAGAGAATCAGGCATAATATCAACCACCACAGGAGAAGCCACCATAAAGTTACTTTGACCCCTGCACCCAGGAAGAGGAGAGAGGTTCCACAGCACATATTCAGGCATCATATAAACCACCACAGGAGTAGGCCACCATTTAGTTACTTTGACCCCTTCACCCAGACAGAGGAGAGAGGCCACACAGCACATATTCAGGCATCATATCAACCACCACAGGAGTAGGCCACCATTTAGTTACTTTGACCCCTTCACCCAGACAGAGGAGAGAGGCCCCACAGCACATATTCAGGCATCATATCAACCACCACAGGAGTAGGCCACCATTAAGTTACTTTGACCCCTTCACCCAGACAGAGGAGAGAGGCCACACAGCACATATTCAGGCATCATATCAACCACCGCAAGAGAAGGACAATTTTAGATACTTTGACCCCTGCACCCAGGAAGAGGAGAGAGGTTCCACAGCAGAGAATCAGGCATAATATCAACCACCACAGGAGAAGCCACCATAAAGTTACTTTGACCCCTTCACCCAGAACAGAGGAGAGAGGCCCCACAGCACATATTCAGGCATCATATCAACCACCACAGGAGTAGGCCACCATTTAGTTACTTTGACCCCTTCACCCAGACAGAGGAGAGAGGCCACACAGCACATATTCAGGCATCATATCAACCACCGCAAGAGAAGGACAATTTTAGATACTTTGACCCCTGCACCCAGGAAGAGGAGAGAGGTTCCACAGCAGAGAATCAGGCATAATATCAACCACCACAGGAGAAGCCACCATTTAGTTACTTTGACCCCTTCACCCAGACAGAGGAGAGAGGCCCCACAGCACATATTCAGGCATCATATCAACCACCACAGGAGTAGGCCACCATTTAGTTACTTTGACCCCTTCACCCAGACAGAGGAGAGAGGCCACACAGCACATATTCAGGCATCATATCAACCACCGCAAGAGAAGGACAATTTTAGATACTTTGACCCCTGCACCCAGGAAGAGGAGAGAGGTTCCACAGCAGAGAATCAGGCATAATATCAACCACCACAGGAGAAGCCACCATTAAGTTACTTTGACCCCTGCACCCAGGACAGAGGAGAGAGGTTCCACAGCACATATTCAGGCATCATATCAACCACCACAGGAGTAGGCCACCATTTAGTTACTTTGACCCCTTCACCCAGACAGAGGAGAGAGGCCACACAGCACATATTCAGGCATCATATCAACCACCACAGGAGTAGGCCACCATTTAGTTACTTTGACCCCTTCACCCAGACAGAGGAGAGAGGCCCCACAGCACATATTCAGGCATCATATCAACCACCACAGGAGTAGGCCACCATTTAGTTACTTTGACCCCTTCACCCAGACAGAGGAGAGAGGCCACACAGCACATATTCAGGCATCATATCAACCACCGCAAGAGAAGGACAATTTTAGATACTTTGACCCCTGCACCCAGGAAGAGGAGAGAGGTTCCACAGCAGAGAATCAGGCATAATATCAACCACCACAGGAGTAAGCCACCATAAAGTTACTTTGACCCCTTCACCCAGGACAGAGGAGAGAGGTCCCACAGCACATATTCAGGCATCATATCAACCACCACAGGAGTAGGCCACCATTTAGTTACTTTGACCCCTTCACCCAGACAGAGGAGAGAGGCCACACAGCACATATTCAGGCATCATATCAACCACCACAGGAGTAGGCCACCATTTAGTTACTTTGACCCCTTCACCCAGACAGAGGAGAGAGGTCCCACAGCACATATTCAGGCATCATATCA
>JAKVIS010003321.1:0-17877 GCA_033119425.1 Bufotes viridis
CTGGCATATGAGGGGGAGGCAGACTGGCACATGATGGGGGAAAGTGGCACTTATTACTGGCACATGGGTGGGGGGAGTGGCACTTATTACTGGCACATGAGAGGAGGGGAGAGGAGAGAGTGGCACATGATGGGGGGGAGAGTGGCACTTATTACTGGAACATGAGGGGGGGGGGGACTGGTACATGATGGAGGGAGGAGAGGAGAGTGGCACTTATTACTGGCACATGGGGGGGACTGGCACATGATGGGGGGAGAGGGGAGAGTGGCACTTGTTACTGCACATGATGGGGAGATAGGAGACTGGCACTTATTACTGGCACATGAGGGGAGGGAGAGGGGAGAGTGGCACTTGTTACTGGCACATGATTGGGGGGCATCTATGGGGGCACCTCTTACTGGCACATTATTGGGGGGCACTATGGGGAAATCTACTGAGGCCACAAAGAAGGGAAATTTTATATGGGGGCTCTGTGTGGTACTAGTATTATCAGGGGTTTATCTGTTTCTGCAGTGTAGTATTGGGGAGCACAGCGGCACAGTATTGGGGGTAGTAGGATGAATTGTCCAGAAGATGGGAGGATGATGGAAAAATAGTAAACTGAGGGGCTTTTTTGTTGTCAAACTGTAGAGACGAAAACTGGTGGTCTGGTCTACAGGTCTTAACGGAGAACACGAGGACAGAAAATATCTACATCAAAGGAGACATCAATGGATGTAAGAGGTAAGTGGGGCTGTATTTCTGTGGTGATCGGAGCAGGGGCGTATCGATCGCCGGAAGTGCCCCACCCGAGAGCAGGCTCTGGATCCGCCACTGCCTACAGTACATCCGTATCAGGCTGCGCCTCTCTGACTGGAGATAATCTTGCTCACAGTGTTAGTCTGCAGGATTTCTGTCATGTTTCTGAAACCAACAGGCCCATATTTATTAATGTGGGTGCACCTAGACTAATTGTGCAAAAATGTGGCAGGCTTAGAGAAATAATCTGCTGGGCAGTTTCATAGGATCTGTGAAATGAAGTCATGTTATAGCAGGTTCACAGTCTGTATTACTCATCAGAGCATTGTTTCTTATGAGTAATGTATTTTTATATTTCCTCTTTTATACTGGAACTGTTTCACCAAATGAATTGTGTTCTGTTTTGTTTGTTTTTTTCAACTCTGGATGAAAAACTGGAGCCTAAAGAAGCCTAAAAACTGGAGCCTATAGGGGGATGAGTATGGGATGTATGGGAGCACACATACACAAGTGCTTTTTCCCATAGTGAGCCATCCAGTCCAGAATGTCATCCTCTTTATCCTCAATAATCATTTAGAGCCTACCGGAAGTGAACGAGAGCTGTGGCCTGCTGCTGCTACTCAGGGGTGGATTAAGTGTATGATAGGCCCGGGGCTGTCTACCCAACTCGGGCCCCTCCCTCCATTTTAAGTTTACGTTTTTCTTCTGTATGCAGAGGCTGCGGTGCTTTGTGAGCGTCACAGTCTCTTCCTAGGCCATATGACGTCACATTCATCGTTCACGTGGCCAAGGTGCAGCCCTGTCCCATCCGAGTGATTGGGGCTGAGCTGCAATACCAAGCGCAGTGCTGTCAAATGGAGCAAAGAGGCTGCGGCGCTCACTGGAACATCGCGGTCTCCTCTAACAGCTGATTGGCGGGGCTGCCAGGAGTCAGACCCCCACCATCTCATAACTCTCTGAGTACAGATGTCATAGATGTTACCTGCAGACCTATGTAACACCCCACATAACACAGTGAACTATTGTGTTATGTGGGGTGTTACATAGGACTGAATGGAACATCAACTACATTATCTGCACACAGAAAGTTATCACTGTTATCTGGGCTGTTACATAGGACTGCTGGTGACAAATTAAAATTTTAGTTGCCAAATTTAAAATACATATGATAATGATAAAAAAGACTTGGAGGAGAAGATGAGATGCAGGTCATAGTAGTGGGCCAGCTCTACATATAGGCGAAAACAGCACCACATAGCTCTTACATTCAGGAACATCTCCTGTCATGTAGATCTTCTCTTTACTCTTCTCATCCGTTTGACCCAGACCACCATGACCAATTCTTTCAGCCGCATCTCGTCTCTACAGAGTTTGCTATCCAGACATGTTAGATTTCTCATATTTGGGGTCATTTATCAAACTGGTGTAAAGTAGAACTGGCTCAGTTGCCAATAGCAACCAATCAAATTCCACCTTTCATTTTCCAAAGGAGCTGTCAAAAATGAAAGGGGGAATCTGTTGATGTGAGCTACTAAGCCAGTTCTTCTACAACAGTTTGATAAGGTCCCTATAGTGTCTACAGCAGTTATAATGTCCCCTAGAGTGTCCCCAGTAATAATAACACCCTATATTGTGCTCCAGGTAATAATGCCTGTATAGTGTCCCCAAAAATAGCCTGTGGCGGTGATAGCCAGCGGGGCAGGGAACTATGTGCTCCTGTGCCTCGCCGCAGTATGTGGGCGTTAGGGTCGGCGTTGGGCCCCCACTGCTGCTACTACTAGGTAGTGCTGACTATGCTGCTACTGATGTTTGTACTGCTACAGCCACATATATTCTGACACTTGGATGATAAGGCATGGGTCTTTTATTTCCCACTGTTGTTTACCAGATATTTTATTAAGATTTCTCTTTAACCACTTAAGGACCACAGGTTTATACCCCCCTAGTGACCAGGCCCTTTTTTACAAATCGGCACTTCACAACTTTAACGGTTTATTGCTCGGTCATGCAACTTGGCACTCAAATGAATTTTACCTCCTTTTCTTCTCAATAATAGAGCTGTTATTCGGTGGTATTTCATTGCTGTTGACATTTTTACTTTTTTTGATATTAATCAAAAATGACCGAATTTTTTGCAAAAAAATGACATTTTTCACTTTCTGTTGTAATCTTTTTTTTTTTTCAAACTACATTTCTATATAAATTTTTCACTAAATTTATTGTTCTACATGTCTTTGATAAAAAAAAAATCCAATAAGTGTATATTTATTGGTTTGGGTAAAAGTTATAGCGTTTACAAACTATGGTGCAAAAAAGTGAATTTCCGCATTTTGAAGAAGCTCTGACTTTCTGAGCGCCTGTCATGTTTCTTCAGGTGCTAGAATGTCAGGATAGTATAAATACCCCCCAAATGACACCATTTTAGAAAGAAGACACCCCAAAGTATTCGCAGAGGGGCATGGTGAGTTCATGTATGATTTAATTTCTTTTCACAAGTTAGCAGAAAATTAAATTTTCTGAGAAAAAAAATAAAATAATAAAGTTTCCATTTCTGCTAACTTCTGGCAAAAAAAATAAAAATCTCCCACAGACTCACTATTCCCCTCAGTGAATACCTTGGGGTGTCTACATTCCAAAATGGGGTCATTTGTGGGGTGTGTTTACTCTTCTGGCATTTTGGGTGGGGCTAAATTGTGAGCAGCCCTGTAAAGCCTAAAGGTACTCGTTGGACTTTATGCCCCTTTATGCATCTAGCCTGCAAAAAAGCGGCACACATGTGGTATCGCCGTACTCAGAAGAAGTAGGGCAATGTGTTTTGGGGTGTATTTTTACATATACCCATGCTGGGTGAGAGAAATATCTCTGTAAATTGACAACTTTGTATAAAAAATGAAAAAAGTTGTCATTTACAGAAATATTTCTCTCGCCCAGCATGGGTATATGTAAAAATAAACCCCAAAACACATTGCCCTACTTCTCCTGAGTACGGCGATACCACATGTGTGACACTTTTTTGCAGCCAAGATGCGCAAAGGGGCCCGAATTCCAATGAGTACCTTTAGGATTTCACAGGGCATTTTCACGCATTTGGATTCCAAACGACTTCTCACGCTTTAGGGGCCCCTAAAATGCAAGGGCAGTATAAATACCCCACAAGTGACCCCATTATAGAAAGTAGACCCCCCATGGTATTCCGTGAGGGGCATGGCGAGTTCATAGAAGATTTTTTTTTTTGGCACAAGTTAGCGGAAATTGTTTTTTTTTTTTCTTACAAAGTCTCATATTCCACTAACTTGTGACAAAAAATAAAAATTTACATGAACTCACCATATTCCTCACGGAATACCTTGGGGTGTCTTCTCATTGGAATTCGGGCCCCTTTGCGCATCTTGGCTGCAAAAAAGTGTTACACATGTGGTATCGCCGTCCTCAGGAGAAGTAGGGCAATGTGTTTTGGGGTGTATTTTTACATATACCTATACTGTGTGTGAGAAATATCGCTGTAAACGACAACTTTTTAAATTTTTTATACAAAGTTGTCAATTTACAGAGATATTTCTCTCACCCAGCATTGGTATATGTAAAAATACACCCAAAACACGTTGCCCTACTTCTCTGAGTACTGACGATACCACATGTCTGACACTTTTTGCAGCCAAGATGCCAAAGGGCCCAAATTCTAATGAGTACCTTTTAGGAGGGCATTTTACGCATTTTTCTTCTCACGCTTTAGGGCCCCTAAAATGCCAGAGCAGTATAAAAACCCCACATGTGACCCCATTTTGGAAAGAAGACAGCCCAAGGTATTCCATGGGGGCATGGAGAGTTCATAGAAATTTTTTTTTTGGCACAAGTTAGTGGAAATTGATTTTTTATTGTTTTTCTCACAAAGTCTCCTTTCCGCTAACTTTTGACAAAAAGTTTAATTTTCATGGACTCACTATGCCCTCAGCGAATACCTTGGGGTGTCTTCTTTCCAAAATGGGGTCACATGTGGGCATTATACTGCCCTGGCATTTTAGGGGCCCAAAGCGTGAGAAGAAAAATGCGTAAACATTCCTCTCTAAAAGGTACTCATTAGACTTGGCCCCTTTGACATCTTGGCTGCAAAAGTGTCACACATGTGGTATTGCCAGTACTCAGGAGAAGTAGGGCAATGTGTTTGGGGTGTATTTTTACGTATACCCATGCTAGGTGAGAGAAATATCTCTGTAAATTGACAACTTTGAATAAAAATTTTTAAAAGTTGTCGTTTACAGCGATATTTCTCACACACAGTATGGGTATATATAAAAATACACCCCAAAACATTGCCCTACTTCTCCTGAGTACGGCGATACCACATGAGTGACACTTTTTGCAGCCAAGATGCGCAAAGGGCCCTAAAACCAATGAGTACCTTTAGGATTTCACAGGGCATTTTTACGCATTTGGATTCTCACGCTTTAGGACCCCTAAAATGCCAGGGCAGTATAAATACCCCACAAGTGACCCCATTGTGGAAAGAAGACACCCCAAGGTATTCTGTGAGGGGCATGGAGAGGTCACAGAAAAAAAAAATTTTGGGCACAAGTTAGCGGAAATTGATTTTTTTTTTTTTTTTTTACAAAGTCTCATATTCCACTAACTTGTGACAAAAAATAAAATTTTACATGAACGGAATACCTTGGGGGTGTCTTCTTTCTAAAATGGGGTCACATGTGAGGTTTTTGTACTGCCCTGGCATTTTAGGGGTCTCCGCAATCATTACACGTATGGCCAGCATTAGGAGTTTCTGCGATTCTCCTTATATTGACCATACGGGTAATGAGAATTTTTTTTTCCGTTCAGCCGCGGCGCTGAAAGAAAAAAATTGAACGTCACAGATTTTTTCATTCACATTGATCAATGTGGATGAAAAAATCTCTAAAAAATGTGCAAAAGAAAAGAAAAAAAGAGGGAAAAGCTGTAAAGCTGCGATCGCTAAGGGACCCTAAGGCCTCATTCAAGCGTCCGCAATTCTGTTCCGCAAAATTTTGCGGAACAGAATTGTGGATACATTCAATTCTATGGGGACAGACTTTGTCCCGCTCGGATCCGTAATTGGAGATCCGCAAAAGTATAGAACATGTCCTATTCTTGTCCGCAATTGCGGACAAGAAAAGGCATTTTCTATATAGTTCTGGCAATGTGCGGATCTGCAAAATGCGGAAAGCACATTGCTGTTGTCCTTGTTTTGTCCGTGGATCCGCAAAACACATGCGGACATCTGAATGAGCCTTATAGGGGTGATCAGTGACAGGGGGGGTGACAGGGGGTGATCGGGGGGGTGACATGGGAGATCAGGGGTTAATCAGTGACACGGGGGGGGTGGGGGGCGGTGGTGATTGGTGCACTTAGATATTTTTTCTCTGGTGGTCCCAAGCAAAGGGACCACCAGAGGAGCGGGCAGCAAGCAGATCAGACGCTGTTCACAGAACAGCGTCTGATCTGCGATTTTTTTTTCCGATATACAGCCTGCCAGCGCGCGATCGGCGCTGGCAGACTGTAGTATAACTACATGCGAGCGCGCCGACAGCACGCATTGCGCATGTGCGGGCGCGTCATCACGTCATCTCGCATCTCGCGAGATGACGCGTAGATGCGTCCGATCAGAGCTACAGGGCCGCCGCCAGGACGCGATCCTGCGTGTGGCGGTCCTGTAGCGGTTAACATCTACAGCCTGATCCCTGCTGGCAGGCTGTAGTTAAAGTTCTTCCCGACGCGATCCTGTGAACGCGCGCGTGTTCACAGGAAATGGCGCCGACGTATCAAGGAGGAACATTCCGGCCACCCGCAGGACGCATCCCTGCGTTAGGCAGTCGGGATGTGGTTAAAAAGCGGCCCTCCCCTCACTGTAAAACACAAACACAGAACCCTGACCCTATTCTTTCCCTCTCTGACAAAAGCCTAACTTTTCTACCTATTAATTCAATCTACCTAATTAAATATATCCTTAAACTATCACTGCAACACAATAAGGGCTCATTCACACGATTGTAAGGTCGTCATGCCTGATTTGTGGACCGCAAACAGCCATGTGAATCCTGTGTTGTGTTGCGGACCTATTGACTTGAATGGGTCGGCGATTTGCAAAATACGCCAAAGGATAGGACATGTCCTACCTTTTGCGTTGCGGAAGCACTGACCTGAAAGCCCACGGAAGCAATCCCGGGTGTTTTCATGGGCTTCCAATCCGTGGCTCCTCTGCGCAAAAGATAGGACATGTCCTATCTTTTGCTGTATTTTGCAGAGCGCTGACCCATTCAAGTCAAGCACTACAATAAGCGATTCACATGGCTGGTGCCCGTGTATTGCAGACCACAATTTGCGGTCTGCAATAAGGGCACCCTGGCCATACGGTCTATAAATGGGCCCTAATATGAATGACTTGTGTCTGTAATTTCTTTCTGCCAGGACACATTACATACACATCCTCTCACATGCCAGGCAGAGCTCAGAATGCCATGTGTGCTTTAGGCTTTAGACAATAGTGATAAGAATTATGTCAGAATCTGTTCAGGAAAAACTGATGGTTTCTCATGCAAGTTCAATCAGTTCTGTCTGCAGATGCGTTCAGTGTTTCAGTTTTTTTTGCACCAGTGCAATCAGTTTTCATGCGTTTTTCGTATGTGCGAAGAAAAACTGAAGAATAACAATCTATATCTCCTAGTAATAATCCTTCTGTTTTTCACACAAGCCCCATTCACTTCTATGGAGCCTGAACTGCACGGAAAATGCACAATATAGAGCATGCTTTTATTTTCCTGAATGCAGAGATGATACGTGAAAAACAACGCTCATGTGCACAGACCCAATGAAATAAATGGGTCAGGATTCTGTAAGCCGTGTACTGGGTTGGGCTCCCCAGGATACAGCGAAGACACGAATGAGGAAAGTGACTCTGACACCAGCTTTTGCCAAAACTGA
Source organism: Bufotes viridis (assembly GCA_033119425.1). Taxonomy (NCBI): domain Eukaryota; kingdom Metazoa; phylum Chordata; class Amphibia; order Anura; family Bufonidae; genus Bufotes; species Bufotes viridis. The sequence goes on from JAKVIS010003321.1 coordinate 7,687, forward strand.
ATTTTACTAACACATGGTAATAAACGCAACCACAAACGCTGAGAACATAAAACAAATTTACATACACCCAGCCCGAAGGCTAAGAGCCCAGTGCTGCACAGCATGGCGCCCTCTGATGGATGCCAGAGGAGATTATGCGGTAATTTACCTACTGGCGGGCACAACTAAAACTGCCTCGCCGTATCTATTATTACCCTGAAGCAAACACGAACAATGGTTTGGGTGCTTAGTACAGACTAGCCTCGGTGCAACACAACAGTTTACAATCTTACCGTGCTTTATAGTATTCCCCCTCCCGTAACTAGTCCGGTAGCACGTGCTGGGGTATTACTCCTGAGCAAAACGCTAAACTGGATTGAGTTCGTGGGGGTGTTTTTCAGCTTTCAGATGTGCGATGTCCCTTTAAGTAATGGAGTACTTGTAGTATCAGTAGCAACAGTTTAGGCCTGACACAAAGGAGAGAACCTTACTAGCTAAGTACAGGCCTGGTCTCAGTCTCTAGGCGCCAACACTGCAATAAGATTCGTGCATGATCTTACGGATTCGGGTCTGCTCTTTATCCGCCAATGACTTTGAACCGAACAACCAGTCTCTCCAGCAAACATGAGGTCCCGCAGGGTATGCAGCTTTGTTCCTCAGCTCTTATCAGCCTTCCTGGAAACAATCCTCCTTTCCCTCGACAGGATCTGGGTCTTGGACAACAATAAGCTTAACTCAGCTGTGTTCACTGAGGGGACCTCTCACATCTGGATTCATCTAATTCTCTGCCCACATACAGCTACTCAGTCTCAGCTAGCTTCTAAGATGGCTGCTGCTTTTCTAGCAGGTTCTCAAAACTACACCTTTCAAGAATATGAAAATATATATGCAGTCAGTCAGCTGTGCCTAAGAATCAGCGGCATCTTGTGGCCAAAGAGCTGAATGTCAGTCCAGAACATTTAATTTAATCCAGTGTTCAAACAATGAGAGCTGTTTCCCCATCTCACATGACACCCTACTAGAAGTTGTTGCCATCGGCAACCCCCCCCCCCCCCATACAAACTCATCCTGGGCATAACACAGATGGGGCCCCCCAGCATTGGGCATGGTTGATCATCGCAGAGTGAGAGGCTCAGAAGCATTGGGGACATCAGGCGATGATCATCTGATGAGGAAGGAGCTGCTGACTGCTCAGCATTTTCTCTGGGTGGCAAACTTGCCATGGCTGGAGCCTCTGTGGGTACCTGGGCAGGGACAACCCACCATTCCTCCTCCTCCTCTAAGGGAATTTCCTCTGTACTCTGAGCAGGAGGAGGCATCTCCTCCGCACACACTGGCTCATCAAAATTACAACACCTCAACATGTTATGGTGGAAGTTTCGTGAGGGCCCCCCAGTCCCTATTGGCTCTACCTAATAAACCGGCATGGCAGGGTCTACCCTCCTCTTCACCCAGACTTCCCAGACAGCCGTTTGGCTTTGACCATCACTCGATCACCCAGGGCATACCCATCCCTCTGCACTGGTCTTGGGTTAGGGTGTACCACTTGTCCCAGGCACTCCCCCACAACCTTGTTAATCACTCTCAGCTGGCAGCTGTGCTCTTGCACCCATGTGGTGGTACTTCTCGGTGGTGGCTCCACCGGATCAGGCATGTGGAGATCTTAAATCTCCAGTCTGGCTCTCCCAAACATGAGCATATGTGGGGAGTATTCGGTGGTATTGTGTACCCTGTTGTTATAGGCCCTCATCAGTTTTGGCTGTCCTCCAGAGTCTGCAGCATCTGGTCCGAATGTATCCTCCGTGGACACCCGAACACTTGAATATAGTGTTTGCAGACCGATTCAGCGGCCGACTCTGCCGTTTGGTCTCTGGTGGGCACAGCCACAGCATACTTTGTGAAATTATCTGTCATGACTAAACGGTATGAGTGTCCAGAGGTAGAGTACCCAATGTGAACGTAATCAATGATAAGGAGCTCTAGGGGTGCTGAGGTCCGGGTGGCCTGGACAGGAGCCCACTGTTCAGTACTCTTACTCAGCCCGCAGGGCCGACACTTAAGACATGCCTCAGTCACCATGTCTGCCAAATTTGGACAGTATACCAGCCGTTGGAGCCACTTAAACTTTTATCTCTCCCAAAATTGGCCCCCCCTCTCATGGGCTTCCCCGGGCAGCCTCCGGTCCCAGTGACATGGGGATGACAATCTGTCGCCGGTACTGCAACTCTGATTGCAAGTATATGGCCTGAGACAGGAGGCCTTGGGTACAGTCAGTTTATCCCACTGCCTCAACAACTTTTGGCCCTCTGAAGTCAGACGGGCCTGTTCTTCTGGCCGAGACCAGATCTTGTTCCGGACCCATTTTTTCACTTTACACAGGTCCAGACAGCCATTCTGGGCTCCTCCCAAATCAGCCAATGTCTTTCACATCACCATGGTCATCCCGGACTCCAACCCACTTGAATGTGCCACATCCTGGATTATGGGTAATTGACCAAGGTCAGGAGTTGTCAGTGTCCTCTAGCTCTTCCTCGGCACTCTGAGTCGACAACCTTACAGGAAATCAGATGAGTACAATGGCGTTGCCGTTCTCTCTACCTGACCGGAACTTGATGCGGTAATGGTACTTAGAAAGGCAAGCCAACCACCTCTGCTCAAGCACACCGAGCTTGGCATTCTCCAGATGTGCTAACGGGTTGTTGTCCGTCATCACGGTCACCTCTGCACCTGTACCCCACGAACCTTTCAGTCATGGCCCACACCAGTGCCAATAGTTCCAGTTTAAAGAAGCTATAGTTGTCAGGGTTGCACTCTGACTACCTCAGAGACCGGCTGCCATAGGCAATGACTCTCTCACGTCCATCCTGGACTTGGGATAACATGGCCCCCAGACCATGTAAACTTCCGTCAGTTTACAGCAGGAATGGGGTGTCGAACCGCGCATAAGCCGGAATTGGGTCACTAGTCAGCGCCTCCTTCACTGCTTTAAAGGCCTCTTCTTGCCAGGGCCCCCACTCGATGGGACAATTCTTCGAGCCCCCCGCAGTGCCCCTTAATAACTCATTTACCGGGGCCACCAAATGAGCAGATTTGGTTATAAAACTCATGTAGTAGCCAGCCAGCCCCACGAACGCCCGCACCTCTCATATTGTACTCGGCTGGGGCCACTTCTGGACGGCCTTAACCTTGCTGGGGGCTGGCTTTACCCCCTTCTGGGTGACCAAATGTCCCAAATACTCTATCTGCTGTCGAAACAGTTGGCACTTCTTGGACTTGATCTTGAGCCCATGCTCTCGCAGCCGTCTTAGGACCTGTCGCAGCTTTTGGAGGTGATCCTGAAAGGAGGCCCCAAACACTACTATGTTGTCCAGGTATATTAATACTGACTCGAAATTGAGATCTCCCAGACAGTGCTCCATCAACCGCTGGAATGTTCCTGGGGCATTGGAAAGGCTGAATGGCATCTGGTTGAACTCGTATAGTCCCATAGGTAGGATGAAGGCCGTCTTCGCTTTGTCCTTCTTGGCCACTGGTACCTGCCAATACCCACTGGCCAGGTCAACAGTCGAGAAGAACTTTGCATGACTCAGGGCGGACAATGACTCCTCAATCCGCGGAAGGGGGTAGGCATCCCGGACGGTCTGGGCATTGAGCTTCCGATAATCCATGCAGAATCGGAGACTCCCATGTTTCTTCTGCATCAAGACTACTGGGGCAGCCCAAGGAATTTGACTCTCCTGGATCACCTTATTTTCCAATATGCTGGCCACCATGTCCTTCACCTCCTCATACATTTTAGGCAGGATTTGCCGATAACGTTTCCTGATTGGTGCAGCATCGTCGGTGGGGATTTTATGCTCGATGTAGGAAGCACACCCAAAGTCCTCATCATGTCTCGAGAACGTCTCCTGAAATTCCCAAAGGAGTGTCTTCCAGCAACTTCTGTTGTCCTGGAGTCAAGGTCTTGCAGTCCACCCCAATCTGGGCCATGATCACTCGACTGTTACACTCCACTATTGGGGTCTCACTTTGATGGACCTCTAAATTATAGGTCCAGGCGATCTCCTATCTGGCTGTAGCGTGAAGCCCCTTCGTCTAAGGATGTCCCCTTCCGACATACACATTGGTCACCAAGGTATTCCCAAGAATGGTTAACTCGCATTCTTCAACGTTGAGGCAGCGTACAGGCACATATCCATCCTTTACAATAGCGAGGGCCCGAGCTACCAGTGGGCGAGTTTGCGTTTCCTCTTGGTAAGCGGGCTCGATCAAAACCTCCAGTCCATTCAGCTGTCGTCCAGTCCCCACCGGTTCGCCTGGCAGTCATTTTGTAGTGAACTTTGCGCGTTAGCGTTTCGCCGAACATGCGAACATATGGCAATGTCGGCCGGCGCCATATTCTCTTGCATTACACCAAACTTTGACTCATGACACACACATCAGATGGGACAGGACAGCCAATTGAGACATTTCAGCACATGGACAGACCCCCACCCTATAACAGAACCTGATCTGGCAGCCATTTTACATTCTGAGTTTTGCCAGTGTACGGAGAGGTTGCTTTGTGGAGCAGGGACAGACTGTTAGGGACACCAAACACTAGCTAATAGGGCCACAAAAGTACTTTTAAGGACTGGTATAAGTGTGCTATCGATAGGTGTAATATACTGAGGGGTGTGATATAACATAGAACATAGAAAGTATATTATAGTGCATTTGTATTGTGCATCAGTTGTGTGCAGTTCTGCTGTGATACCGCAGCTTAGAGGGATAAACAGTATTGGAATAACTAATTGCAACTGGTGTGATATACCTGTTGTCCAAAAAAAAAACTGGAGGGGTGTGATATACCTATAATATACTTTCAAACATAGAAAGTATATAGTGCATTTGTATTGTGCAGCAGTTGTGTGCGGTTCTGCTGCGATACCGCAGGTATATAGAGGGACAAGTGCTATTGAAACAACTATTTGCAACGGGTGTGATATACCTGTTGCCCCCAAAAAAAACTGATTGAGGGGTGCAATATACCTGCTTCCACAAAATACGGATTAAGGAGTTTGATATACCTGATTCCACAAAATACTGATTAAGGGGTGCGATATGCCTGCTTCCACCAAATATTGATTTGTGGGTTCTATATACCTGTTTTCACAAAATACTGATTAAGGGGTGCGATATACCTGCTTCCATCAGATATTGATTCAGGGGTTTGATATACCTGCTTCCACAAAATACTGATTGAGGGGTTTGATATACCTGCTTCCACAAAATACAAATTGAGGGGTGCGATATTCCTGCTTCCACCAAATATTGATTAAGGGGTTCTATATACCTGCTTACACAAGATATTGATTGAGGGGTTTGATATACCTGTTTCCACAAAATACTGATTCAGGGGTTCTATATACCTTTTTCCACAATACTGATTGAGGGGTGCGATATATCTGCTTCCACAAAATACTGATTAAGAGGTGTGATATACCTGATTCCACAAAATACTGATTGAGGGGTGCGATATGCCTGCTTCCACCAAATATTGATTTGTGGGTTCTATATACCTGTTTTCACAAAATACTGATTGAGGGGTGTGATATACCTGCTTCCACCAAATATTTATTCACGGGTTCTATATACCTGCTTCCACAAAATAACGATTGAGGGGTGCGATATACCTGCTTCCACCAAATATTGATTCAGGGGTTTGATATACCTGCTTCCACAAAATACTGATTGAGAGGTTTGATATACCTGCTTCCCCAAAATACAAATTGAGGGGTGCTATATTCCTGCTTTCACCAAATGTTTATTAAGGGGTTCTATATACCTGCTTTCACAAGATATTGATTGAGGGGTTTGATATACGTGCTTCCACAAAATACTGATTCAGGGGTTCTATATACCTGTTTTCACAATACTGATTGAGGGGTTTGATATACGTGCTTCCACAAAATACTGATTCAGGGGTTCTATATACCTGTTTTCACAATACTGATTGAGGGGTGTGATATACCTGCTTCCACAAAATACTGATTAACAGGTTTGATATACCTGATTCCACAAAATTCTGATTGAGGGGTGCGATATGCCTGCTTCCACCAAATATTGATTCAGGGGTTCTATATACCTGTTTTCACAAAATACTGATTGAGGGGTGTGATATACCTGCTTCGACTAAATACTGATTCATGGGTTCTATATACCTGCTTCCACAAAATACCGATTGAGGGGTGCGATATACCAGCTTCCACCAAATATTGATTCAAGAGTTTGATATACCTGCTTCCAAAAAATACTGATTGAGGGGTTTGATATACCTGCTTCCACAATATACAAATTGAGGGGTGCGATATTCCTGCTTCCACCAAATATTGATTAAGGGGTTCTATATACCTGCTTTCACAAGATATTGATTGAGGGGTTTGATATACCTGCTTCCACAAAATACTGATTCAGGGGTTCTATATACCTGTTTCCACAATACTGATTGAGGGGTGCGATATACCTGCTTCCACAAAATACTGATTAACAGGTTTGATATACCTGATTCCACAAAATACTGATTGAGGGGTGCGATATGCCTGCTTTCACCAAATATTGATTCAGGGGTTTGATATACCTGCTTCCACAAAATACTGATTGAGGGGTTTGATATACCTGCTTCCACAATATACAAATTGAGGGGTGCGATATTCCTGCTTCCACCAAATATTGATTACGGGGTTCTAAATAACTGCTTCCACAAAATACTGATTCAGGGGTTCTATATACCTGTTTCCACAATACTGGTTGAAGGGTGCGATATACCTGCTTCCACAAAATACTGATTCAGGGGTTCTATATACCTGTTTCCAGAATACTGATTGAGGGGTGCAATATACCTGCTTCCACAAAATACTGATTAAGAGGTTTGATATACCGGCTTCCACAAAATACTGATTGAGGGGTGCGATATACCTGCTTCCACCAAATATTGATTGAGGGGTTCTATATACCTGTTTCCACAATACTGATTGAGGGGTGCGATATTACTGCTTCCACAAAATACTGATTAAGGGGTTTGATATACCTGCTTCCACAAAAAAATGATTGAGGGGTGCGATATGCCTGCTTCCACCAAATATTGATTTGTCGGTTCTATATTCCTGTTTTCACAAAATACTGATTGAGGGGTGCGTTATACCTGTTTCCACCAAATATTGATTCAGGGGTTCTATATACCTGTTTCCACAATACTGATTGAGGGGTGGGATATACCTGCTTCCACAAAATACTGATTAAGGGGTTTGATATACCTGCTTCCACAAAATACTTATTGAGGGGTGCGATATACCTGATTCCACCAAATATTGATTTGTGGGTTCTATATACCTGTTTTCACAAAATACTGATTGAGAGGTGCGATATACCTGCTTCCACAAAATACAGATTGAGGGGTGCGATATACTAGCTTCCACCAAATATTGATTAAGGGGTTCTATATACCTGTTTCCACAAAATACTGATTGAGGGGTGTGATATACCTGCTTCCATAGAATACTGATTAAGAGGTTTGATATACCTGCTTCCACAAAACACTGATTGAGGGGTGCGATATACCTACTTCCACCAAATATTGATTCAGGGGTTCTATATACCTGTTTCCACAAAATACTGATTGAGGGGTGCGATATACCTGCTTCTACAAAATACTGATTCAGGGGTTCTAAAAACCTGCTTCCACAAAATACTGATTAAGGGGTTTGATATACCTGTTTCCACGAAATACTGATTGAGGCCTGCGATATACCTGCTTCCACAAATACTGCTCTTCTCTAGGGAATTTGGTACAGGGTCATTTTGAAAATGACAGGCAGAGGAAGAGGCAGAGAAAGAGGCAGGATATTCCGCAGGGGTGGTAGGGGTCAGGCAGGTGCACCAGGCCGGAGCCTAAGTGGGAGGTTGGAGAAGGTACATTACTGTTACATCAAAGGGCGCACCAGAGTTTGTTGAGTGGCTCACTGAGCCTTCCTCATCCTCTGTATCTGCACCCTCCTCACTCTCTGCTGTGTGCACCCCAAAGACACCACCACCACCATAGCCTCTCCAGCAACAGCCGCCACTCAGCGGTCTGATGACAGTGCCCAGATCAGCCTAAGGAGGGAGGTCCCCACTGTTGCTGCCTACTCCGAGATCTCTAATGTCAGTGGTGGTGAAGGTGACGAGGATGACGTGTCGATGGAAGTCACGTTGGTGCCCACAAGAGAGGAAGAGGAGAGGAGTTCAGAGGGAGAGACGGAGCAGCAGAGAAGGAGAAGAAGCAGGCAAAACTCACAGTCCACAGGCGGGAAAAAGCAGACTGCAAATGTATCTGGAGCGAGTCATCCACCATGCACGGTCACATCTGGTAGTGGCAACAGTGTTGCCATCTGCAGTCTGTGCTGTCAACGCATAAGTCGCGGTAAGCCCAACACTCACCGAGTGACGACCGACTTAAGAAGGCACCTGGCCTCCCATCACCGAGCCCAGTGGGAGCAACGCTGTCAGAACCCACAAAGCCACACTCCCAGCGTTCCACGTCCTGCCTCTTCTCCTTCTCCGCTCTCCTCTCATTTGTCCTCCACTTTCCACCATGCCGTCGTCACGTTCATCTGGCAGAAGGCAGGCTTCCGTGGCCCAAATGTTTAAGCGTAAAAAGTTGATGACGCCGGATAACCCTGCTAGCCTGCCAACTACTGCCATATAAACTGGTGGACTCGGAGGCCTTTAGAAAATTTGTGGCCATTGGCACACCGCAATGGAAGTTCCCCGGAAGGACATATTTCTCCCAAAAGTGCATCCCAGAGCTATATGACCACGTTCAGCGGCTAATGAATATATCTCTGGCACACAGTGTCAGTGCCAAGATATATCTGACCACAGACACATGGTCTAGCAAACACGGGCAGGGAAGGTACATAACTTTTACTGCCCACTGGGTGAATCTTCTGAAGGCCGTCAAGCATGTAACCAGTGGCCCCCGTGTGGATTTGGTGTTACCGCCACAGATTGCATGCAAGCCTGCCTCTTCTTCTCCTCCTTCTACTCCATCCTCCGTCTCCTCCTCGGCTGACTCCTCCTGTTCCACTGGTTCCGCCTCTTCCGCTGCGCACCCCAAGCTTCCCAGAACCTATTTGACGTGCCAGGTGAGACGTTGCCATGCTGTGCTGTGGCTGTTGTGCCTGGAAGCCAAGAGCCACACCGGTCCTGCACTGCTTTCAGTATTGCAGTCACAGGCCGATCAGTGGCTAACCTCGCTCAATTTGATAGTTGGTAAAGTGGTGCCAATCTGCTGAGTGCGCTGAAACAGGGCAAAATGACACACGTGCCGTGCATGGCACACGACCTAAACTTAGTTGTGCAGCTATTCATTGCCAAATACCCCGGAGTCCAGAACGTCTTGCAGCAGGCCAGGAAAATCTCTGGCGATTTTATAAGATCTTACACGCCCATGGCTCACCTTGGGTGACGTTCAGCCGCGACACCACCTGCCCGTCAGATGTCTGATTTGTGACAGCCCGATGTGCTGGAACTCCACCTTAAATATGATTGATAGGCTGCTCCAGCAGCAACGTGCCGTTAACGACTACCTGTCCGAACTCTGCAGCAGGACAGGTTCTGGGGAGCTTGGTTTCTTTTCACCGCCCCAGTGGCTGCTCATGCGCGACGCATGCAGACCTTCCATTTGATGAGATCACCAAACTGGTCAGTCGCAGCCAGGGTGCCATCAGTGACATTGTACCTTACGCCTTCTTTCTGGAGCGTGCATTGCGTTGTGTCATTGATCAAGCCGTTAAGGAGCAGGAGCTGGAAGATGAGGAAGTCGCAATGCTGAATTCCTAGGGGGGGCTACTCCATCTGAGACAAGTCAGCAGTAATGAGAGGAGGATGGTGGCTGGGGGGGAAGAGGAGGAGGAGGAGCAAGAAGAGCAGGCTTTGAGGGGGACTTTAAACTGGCAGAGAAACTTTCACCCACAGAGAAACAGGTGCGGGTACCAATCCTACCGCGCCTGCAAGAAGAGGGCGGTTTTAAGATGTGTTGGTCACTTCAGATATGAGATCATTCTTGCAGCAAATATGACCTAAAGGTTTTTCAGGTTTGCCAGCAATTAAAGTCAATGGGGCGTGTTCGCGGACATTTGATCGTCCCGGCCAATGTTCGTCCGTCACTACTCCTCAGTCTCGGCTATCTTC
>JAKVIS010003322.1:0-17893 GCA_033119425.1 Bufotes viridis
CCGGAGGTTGCCTACCCCTGCTTTAGACTGTGGCTCAATAGTTAAAAATCAATCTTTACACCAAAAGATGTATAACATATTAATATTCTCTATAGGCAATACTTTTGGGGGCCAAAAACCACGAAGAGCGCTTAAAGTGTCACTGAGCTTTCACAAAACCTGATATCTCATAACATACCAAAGGGTTTGATCGGTGGGGGTCTGAGTGCCGACACCTCTACCTATCACTAGAACCAGAAGAGAGAAGTGCTGACATTAGAAGATAAACTCAAGAGGAAGTCTATAGGCCCATCTCAATTTGTTCCCTGCAGTAAGGAGAGAGCGCTATAAGAGTGTGTCTCTATCCTCGTTTTAATGATCGGCAGGGGTCTCGGGACTCAGACCCCCACCGATCGCACTTCTCTCTATAAGTCACTATAACAGATCAAAAGTTTTGGTGAAATGACAGTGGCCCTTTAACATCCTACAATAGCCTAAAATAAAGGCACATATCCCTAGATCAATGCTGACGCCCAGTTTACTATATGGACCTTATGACTCCATACCGGCTATCTGGAAGAATTGGTCAAAAAGCTTAAAAAAAAAAAAAAAAACTTTTACATCCCACACATTTCACACACAGGACTGATACAAAACTCATCTTTTGAAAATGGTCAAGTACATCGCAATTATTCATATGGCATACAAATGGGCTCCGTTCTATACTTCTTGTGCATCAAGGAACAACTTATTTGCACCTTGCCCAAACCATGCCCCAATATACACAACCTTTTCCATTTCTACAGTATATATGGTTAGTCCTTTCTCATTTCATCAATTCAGATTGTAATCCGGATGCTAGACTATCGTTACGGATATCCAATGAATCCAGACATCAAATCTTGTTAAATTAGAAAATGTTAAATTCTCAGAATATCAGAACTTTTCCACCGCTATGAAGAAATGGCTATTGGACCATGCTGGTCTCACACCTTCTCTTATCTTGTAGAGGACCTGTCACCATGAATGAAATGCAGCCCAATCTAATACCCGAACCTGGATTTGTCAGTAAAGACAATATGGTTCCAGTCTGTAGAAGTCCAGGTTTCTTCTCCATGACAATTGCAAGTGAAGGAGACGGGGGCTGTCCGTCAATGGCAGGATAGGTCAGTGGTCAGCAAACTGCGGCTCTAGAGCCACATGTGGCTCTTTAGCCCCTTGACATAGGCTCTTCCAGGTGTGGGCTCACATGTACAGTGCAATCGCATTTCCGTTGCCCGTGGCAAAAATCGGCAGTAGGGGGAGGACCAGGAAGCGGTGAAGGCTCTGTACTCACCACTTCCTGGTCCTCGGCTGTAGGCTGTGCACGCGTTCACAGCACAGCCGACACAAGGAGGAACACAGAGCGAGGGTGGTGAGGAGCAGCGGCACCCAGGAGCAGGAGAGGTAAGTGCTTTTTTATTTTATGAAACTTGGGGCTGATCTGAGGCAATGGGATGATGAGAATCATAATGGGGGGATATGAGAGGCATTATGGATAATAAAGGGATTGATGAGAATCATAATGGGGGATATGAGAGGCATTATGGATAATAAAGGGATTGATGAGAATCATAATGGGGGATATGAGAGGCATTATGGATGATGAGAGGCATCATTGATGATAATGGGGATGATGAGAGTCATCATGGCTAATAACAGGGTTGATAAGAGGTATCATGGATGATGAGAGGCATGGGGCTCTTATCTGAGGTCTGATCTGGGGTCATTTACTTTGGGGTCTGAGCTGACATCTGATCTGAGGGAGGTCTTATTAACATTGGGGATTAGTGTTTTGACCTGAGGTGTAATGAAAAATATGTTTTTTCATATTGTCCTCTAAAACCTACGTGCGTCTTATAGGGTGAAACGTTGGAGTGAAAGATGTAGTGTCAAGGATTGAGAAAGGCATGTTCAGATGGTTAGGAATACCCTTTTTAAGTTAACAACAATGTACCTTCCTATATAGTTTCAGTTTAAATTTGGCTCTCAGAAAAAATTAAAATCGCTGTTTTGTTGATATTTGGCTCAGTTGACTAATACGTTTGCCCACCACTGGGATATGTAATGGGCAGTGACACCAAATTTCATTCTAAGTGCCTTTAAATGGTCGGGGCAGAGACAGGGGTGTGTAATGAAGGTGCCACCTGTGTCTGGATGGTGGACAACAAAACCATAGGGGCTGCTCATGCACAGTGGATCAAATTATCCTCTCTACTGGTGATCTGTCTGGGCCGTCCAGAGCCTATTCACAGACTGTGCCCACACGTAACCACTGCCCCTAACAGCTAGGTCAGAACGGCTTAGATGGTGGGCAATTTGTAAAAAATGACCATCCTGCTTCTCTCCGTCCAATGACACGCCCTCTCTCAAAGTCTGTCAACTGTGCAAAATGTCTTCAAGTATGTCGTAGAAGGAAATCTAGCAGTCGACCGTCCGTTGTTAAGAGGCACACTACCCAAAAGTAGCCTCTGGGAGTCTTTTTATGGGGCAGCATCCTCCTGTGGCAAGACCCAGTGTCTAATCAGAGCAGACCTGTAATCATTTGTGTATCTGCCTAACTGCATGGTGATTTTTGCATTAATCTGACATTTCTATCTGGATACGTTATTTTGTTGTCAGTGTAATATTGCATTTTTTTAAAATTTGATTCCAACTGAAAAACGGTTTTGTCTGACCTCCCAGAAATTCATATCTAATCATGGGACAATCTTAGTTATGCCAAGTTTATAGAACTGGAATACCCCTTTAACAACCAGGCAGAAACATGTATCACATGTAGCAGTTTATAGACAAGTAATTTATTTTATAACATCCAATATCCTAGATACTGGAGTCGATAGAAGCTCGGGTGTTACGAGGAGCCTCTAACTATGGCCTGAACTTTTGCATGAAGTCTCACTTAGTGTGTGACAATTGAATTAACAGATGTGAGCGCACGGTACAGATCGCTTGTTACAATATGCTTACCTAGAGTAATTTGAGAGCTTAGACGTTAGTTAGGCCAAATGAAATAGTCAATTGGAAGCCACTGGATATTTTGACATAAAAACGAAAAAAAGAAAAAAACAAAAAACCTAGAAATATTGAATTTTCTGCACAAAACCACAAGTGAAGGTACTATTGAATTAACTTCTCCTGGGATGTAAGTGGTGAATGCTGGGGAAGGGTGAAGGCCAACACATTCTGTAAATTTACACATAGATCATACAGCTAAATGGTCACACAGTTTATAGTAAATGTACACTGGATGACGGTGCCAGCTAATATTTTATTACATGGATGATACATTGCGTTTGCTGCTCCTCAGTATCAGCCAAAGTGTCAGGTTCATTACTAGACTAAACATGTATGGAAAATAAAATCCAGATCCCGTTTCCTAACTTGCTTTAGGTAGTACTCGGCAGAAATCAAGGAAGATTAATATCTTTGGTCTTTAGGAAAATAAATTGATGCGCCTGTACCGTACCTCCTTACATTCCATGACCAAAAATAGGTCAAACTGGATCACACTTCCTTGATCTACGAAGTCACGCTCCAGCCGAGAACCTGCTGCAGGCAGTGGTTCTATGCGTTCAAGCAGGGGAGGACATAGGAACTACCTGCTGCATAGCAAGTTTCTAATTTCATTTCCTCACCTTTTCCAAGATATTTTTTTGAGGTTAGTGAACTGGAGCATCCCTGCAGAAATACTACTTCTCACAGCTGAGAGTTTGCTACAGGTGTATCCAATCTGTATCCAATCTGGGAAATCTTCTGTGAACTAAAATACACTAGCGGCCCAAATCTCTGTCCTCTAATCAACGTAAGCAAACAGTTTGGAGCTACCCAAAAGGAGCTTTACTCCCACCGATCGCCAGAATAGAGGACCGTGACTAGGAGGTGTCTGAATAGAGCAGTGATTGAGCATGTGTGCTGTTGCTCCATTCAAAGGCTATAGCACTGATTGACAGCTGACAATAGGGCTAGCATAGTCCTTTAAGTCTTAGGGGAATAATAATATAAAAATAATAATATTCCTATGCACTGAGGAAGCAATCTTGAAAACTATAATTATTTAAAATGCAAAGTATGTGAAATGGTCATTTTTTTTTTTACATAAATCAATAGTACATACGTTTATGGTTGTTTGTAATATATCTTATCAGAGAAAAATGCCGTATTTTAAAGTTTTCTGCTGTTTGTACCCCACCTCCTCTAATTTCTAAATTACTGACTGAAAATCATGAGAAATCCATCTAGGACACTGCCTGCTCACTGAAGGATCATATCACATCATCTGATACAAGTCTGTGGAGAGGGGAAGGGGGAGGAGTGAGCAGGAACCAAGAAAGACAGATACAGCAAGAGAGGCTGCACAGCTTAACAGTCTCTATCTCAGCCCAAGCGCTATAATCACATACAGGTCAATACTTCTCTGTAATGTGCCCCATTATCCTGATGCTGCTTCTAGGGGAGTTCTACTGCACAGTAGAAAAGTAGAGTAGAGGAGCTAGTCTTCACCTACCAGCTGTGGGGAACTGCAAACTAGAGATACAGCACACAGAGGGGAAAACTGATAAAAATGCCAGATACAAGTCATAACGGATAGAAATATACATACACTACCATCAATGAATGCAAAGTTTGTAGAAAGGTTAGGTATGCTTTAAAGGGAACTTGTCATCAACGTTATACTGACCTCACTGAGGGCAAGATAAAATAGTGACAGAAATGCTGATCTCAGCGGTGTGTCACTCATGAGCTAAAAGTAAGTGGTTGCTGAGAACCAGCATCATAATCATTACAGCCCAGGCCTTGAAAAGAGTCAAATCTACCTGAGAAAAGTCATGGTTATTCATAATCTCCTGCACTCTCACCCATCTGATGATTGGCAGTTCTCTCCTATAGAGAAAGGGAGAAAACTAGGTAGAAGCCTGTCAATCATCAGGAGGTGGGCAGGAATTTATGAATAACCAGGACTCTTCTCAGGTGGCCGTGACTCTTTTCCAGGCCCAGTCTGCAATGATTGTGATGTTGGTTCTCGGCAACCACTTACTTTTAACTTAAATGACAGACATCTGAAATCAACTCACCTGTCTCATTAGTATGGGCATCATAAAGTTGATGACAGGTTCCCTTTAGGCTGGGAACACACCTAAGCGTTTCTGAATCGCGCGTATGACGCACGTTTTTGTAACTAAGAAACGCGCATCATACGCGCGATTCAGTGATTCTCCCCTATTTCAGCATGGTCCATAGGCGCGTTAAAACGCCCAAAAGAAGCTCATGCTGAAGCAGCAGCGTTTGGCTTTTTAAGCGCGTTCAAACGCGCTGTAAAACGCCCAAATGTGAACCATGCCCATAGGGAAGCATGGCTTTCCACATGTTGTGCGTTTTACAGCGCGTTTGAACGCGCTGAAAAACGCTTAGGTGTGTACCTAGGGTTAAAGGGACACTTCCATCAGTTTCTCATTAACAACCTATATACTGTATGACTATTCTATGTATTTGTGTGGATGTTTTCTGCATATAATTTTTTGATGTCTTTAAATGGCTTGTGTCCTTGTTCCTGTGGCGCTGCTCCCTTCCCTTCTGGATGATGCTAGTTTTTTAGTTTTGTTTTTGTTTTTTTAAGGGTTTTTCCGAGATTTTAAAAACAGACGACCTATCCGCCGGATCAGTGGGGGTCCAACACCTGGGACTCCTGCCGCTCAGCTGCTTGAGAAGGCAGTGGTGCACGCAGTAGCACTGCGACTTTCTCACGGCTCTTCCAAGGCCAGTGACAACACATTTATCAGTCACGTGGCCTAGGTGATTGAAGTGAATGGGGATGAGCGTGATACCAAGCACAGCCACTATACAATGTACGGTGCTGTGCGAGCATGAAGGCTGCGCAGCTCACAGGAGAACCAATGTATTCTCAAACAGCTGATCGGCAGTGGTCCCGGGTGTCGGATCCCCACTGATCAGAGCATCTATATTTTTTTCCCAGATCTCTGGCAATCCCTTTAAAGCGGTTGTCTCACCCCAGCAGATGCCATTTATTATGTTTAAAAAGCTAATATAAGGCTCCAGTCCTCAATTCATTTTTGCTTCAGTTCATACACTGCTTGTCTCTAGAAATGAACGCCACCACCCCAATTCAGCAGCGGCAGCTGCTTTTGCGCACTAAAAGAAACGCCAGCCTTTCTGGTGGCTTTGATCACAGGAGAGAGAGCACATAGGCTCGCATGCGCAGTAGCTCCCATTCCCGGCTGGTATATCCTCTGGTTTTGTATAGAGAAGCTCCAGGGCATGCGCAATAACCTTGGACCTGTTCTCTACAGCTATGGAAGCAGCAAATAAAATTCCAGTGTGCCGAAACTGCTATTGAATATCATTCAATAGAAGCCTTGGAATGCGCCTGCACAGGCAAGGGATGGGATTACAGTCCTAGTGCTGCCTGCCTGTGCTACCAGTCATACTAGGAGGCACAGCACCCCCACAGCACCAAAAGTCCAGGCTTGTAGCTCTGAAAGAAGGAGGCGAGACAACCCCTTTCAACTTCTTCTCGGTCAGAAATTTTACCATGGCAGACAGCCTTACTTAACATTCTCAGCCAGACCATTAGTCTGACCAGGGAGAAGTGATGGGGTAAGGTGACTAGACCTCCACTGTTCTTGTTAAATGTCATTTCAACTGAGGAAATGGCAACCTGAAACTACCTCAAAAAGCATAAGCTGAAGGTTTTACCTAGTCCCCTGATCAGAACATCATTGAAAAATTGTATATAGACGTCAAAAGAGCAGCTTATGCAAGACGTCCCAGGAATCTTACAGAACTTCAAGACGTTTGTAAGGAAGAATGGATGAAAATCCCTCAAACATGATGTGAAAGATTCTTGGCTGGCTACAAAAAGCGATTACAAGCTGTGATACTAAGTACTAACCATGCAGGGTGCCCAAAGTTTTGCTTCAGGCCCTTTTTCTTTTTTTGTTATTTGAAAATGTAAATTAAAAAAAATAATTTTTGCTTAAAATACAAAGGGAATATGTAATCTTTAACTTTATGACTTTTGGAGATCATTTCATCTTCAACTCGCTTAAAGGGGTTGTCTCGTCTTGGATATTGGGGGCATATTGCTAGGATATGCCCCCAATGTCTTATAGGTGCGGGTCCCACTTCTGGGACCCGCATCTATCCTTAGAATGGAACCTGCAAATGGACAGAGGGCGCACTGCACATGTGCGGCCACCCTCCAATAATTTGTACGGGGGTGCGCAAAAGTGTGTTGGCTTGGCCATTTCCTTCAGCCCCATTCAAGTGAATGGAGCTGTGGGCGTGCTGGTGTGTGCGCGCTTCATTTTAATGGGAAGTCAAAATAGCAGTGAACACCACCAATTTTGTCACTCATAGAAGTGAACGGAGGGCGGCAGGACATGCACGGTGAGCCCTCAATCACTTTACAGGCTACGTTCTAAGGACAGGTGCGGGCGCCAGAAGTGGCACCCACAACCAGACATTGTCGGCATATCCCTTTAACTGTTCAGAGCAACAGTAATTTTGACAAGTGTTGCCACAGTATATTAAAACTGCAACGTAGGACTATTCAAGTGATTAGGTTTAAATTGCAATACCAGTTTAACTCCAGCTCTGCACCAGTGTAGCACTGGGAATAGTCAAACGTAGAGCTTTACTTTACACATTGAACCCTGAAAACATAGAAAAGGCAGCGCATGCACAGCCAGAGACCTTGCAGTTTAAGGACATTCTTAATACACCATACCTAACACATTTTCAGTACGTCAGATCATTCGTCCACAAGCACATTTTGAAAGTGCAGCTTTTGGCTAAATGTATTGGGTATTTATTTTTGCACCAGTCCACAGATGTGCAGGACACATGTTTTAAATCACAGACTTTTCTGTTGCTTGTGGTTGACTTGAAAACCTGTTTGGAAATCTTGCCGAATTTTAACGGACCCCTTATTTAAAATGGAAAAGGCCTCCGTGTTTTTGTGTTAATTTAAATATTCAGGAAAATACGTGTTAAAGGATATGTTTAAAACATTGCAGGCGGCTGAAATCCTCAGATACTACGGCTCATGTTCCTCAAGTGCAGACCCTCAGCAGCCTAGAGATACAGGAGAAAAGCTGTCCATCAGGCAGTAAAATTAATATTGGTGGATCCCAAGGGTTTTCGCTTGACTATGTATCTGGGCCATGCTAGAGATTTTTTTTGGCTTGCGAAACCTTCAGTCTGCTTCCCCTTCCTTCTACATAGATATTTACACACCTCATTGTGCATGCCAGTGATCAGGGTCTAATATGGGCTTATGTTTTGGGCAACCTAAGGCACTTAACCCCTTATGGACCGGGCTTATTTTCACCCTAAGGACCAGGCCATTTTTTGCAAATCTGACCAATCTGTCAATTTATGTGTGAATAACTTTAAAACGCTTTTACTTATCCAGGTCATTCTGAGATTGTTCTTCGTCACATATTGTTCTTCATGTCACTGGTAAAATGGAGTCAAAAAAATGCATTTTTATTTATTAAAAAGAAAATACCAAATTTACCCAAAATTTGGAAAAATTAGCAATTTTCCAAGTTTCAATTTCTCTACTTCTATAATACATAGTAATGCCGCCAAAAAAAGTTATTAATTTACATTCCCCATATGTCTACTTCATGTCTGGATCATTTTGGGAATGCCATTTTATTTTTTGGGGATGTTACAAGACTTAGAAGTTTAGAAGCAAATCTTGAAAGTTTTCAGACTTTTCAAAAAACCCACTTTTTAGGGACCAGTTCAGGTCTGAAGTCACTTTGTGAGGCTTACATAATAGAAACCACCCAAAAATGACCCTATTCTAGAAACGACACCCCTCAAGGTATTCAAAACTGATTTTACAAACGTTGTTAACCCTTTAGGTGTTTCACAAGAGTTATTGGCAAATGGAGATAAAATTTCAGAATTTAAATTTTTGGGCAAACTTTCCATTTTAATCCATTTTTTCCAGTAACTAAGCAAGGATTAACAGCCAAACAAAACCCAATATTTATTGCCCTGATTCTGTAGTTTGCAGCAACACCCCATATGTGGTCGTAAACTGCTGTATGGCCACGCGGCAGGTTGTATAGGTAAAGCAGCGCCGTGTGGTTTTTGGAAGGCAGATTTAGCTGGACTGGTTTATTTACACCATGTCTAATTTTAAGCCCCCCTGGTGCACCCCTACAGTAGAAACTCCAAAACAGTGACCCCATTTTGGAAACTACGGGATAAGGTGTCAGTTTTGTTGGTACTATTTTAGGGTAAATATGATTTTTGGTTGCTCTATATTACACTTTTTTTGAGGCAAGGTAACAAAAAATAGAAATTTTGAAATCTCATCTCCATTTGCTAATAACTATTGTGGAACACCGAAAGGGTTAACAAAGTTTGTAAAATCAGTTTTGAATACCTTGAGGGGTGTACTTTCTTAGATGGAGTCACTTTTTTGGAGTTTCTACTGTAGGCGTGGATCCGGGGGGCTTCAAATGGGACATAGTGCCAAAAAACCAGTCCAGCAAAATCTGCCTTCCAAAAACCATATGGCGTTCCTTTCCTTCTGTGCCCTGCCGTTTGGCCATACAGCAGTTTACAACCACATATGGGGTGTTTCTGCAAACTACAGAATCTGCGCAATAAATATTGAGTTTTGTTTGGCTGTTAACCATTGCTTTGTTACTGGAAAAATGGATTAAAATGGAACATTTGCAAAAAAATAGCTGTTTTGGGACAGTTTTTATTTTTTGTTATATACATCCGACAGGTTAGATCGTGTGCCATTTCTGTAGAGCAGGTTGTTACGTACGTGACAATACCAAATAGGACTACTTTTTGGGGGTTTTGTTTCAGTTTTACATAATAAAGCATTTTTGAAAAAAAAAAAAAAAGATTTTTTGTGTCTCCACATATTTTTTTTTATGGCCCATATTTTTTTTTTTTTTGGGCGACTTATGTAGGGGCTCATTTTTTGCGAGATGAGACGTCGGTTTGATTGGCACTATCTTGGGGTGCATATGACATTTTGGTCGCTTGCTATTACACTTTTTGTGATGTAAGGTGACAAAAATGGATTTTGACACCGCATTTATATTATTTTTTTGCTGTGTTCATCTGAGGGGTTAGGTCATGTGTTATTTTTATAGAGCAGGTTTTTACAGACACGGCGATACCCAATATGTATACTTTTTAGTAATTTAAGTTTTACACAATAATATTGTTTTTGAAACAAAAAAAAAAAAATCATCATGTTTTAATGTCTCCATAGTCTGCGAGCCATATTTAATTTTTTGGGTGATTGCCCTATGTAGGGTATCATTTTTTGCGGGATGAGATGACGGTTTGATTGGCACTATTTGGGTGCATATAGCAAGCGATCAAAAATTTATTACACTTTTTGTGATGTGACAAAAAATATATGTTTTTTACACCGTTTTTATTTAATTTATATTTTACGCTATTTACCTGAGGGGTTAGATCATGTGATATTTTTATAGAGCAGGTTTTTACGGACGTGGCAATACCCAATATGTATACTTTATTTATTTTAGTTTAACACAATAACAGCATTTTAGAAAAAAAATAATAATGGTTTAGCGTCTCCATAGTCTGAGAGCCATATTTTTTTATTTTTTGGGGCAATTGTGCTATGTAGAAGCTTATTTTATGTGGGATGAGATGGCGGTTTGATTGCTACTATTTTGGGAGGCATACGCCTTTTTGATTGCTTGGTATTACACTTTTTGTGATGTAAGGTGACAAAAAAAATTGCTTTTTTTTTATGGTGTTTACCTGAGGGGTTAGGTCATGTGATATTTTTATAGAGCAGGTTTTTACGGACACGGCCATACCCAATAGGTGTATTTTATTTTTTTAATTTTGATTCAGTGATAAGTTTTTTTATTTTTACTTTTTTTTTTTACTTTTTTTTGACCCAGACCCACTTGGTTCTTGAAGATCCAGTGGGTCTGATGTCTATAGAATACAGTACACTATATAGTCTACTGTACTTTTTACTTTACAAAGTCTGATCAGACTTCTGCCTTTAGCAGAAGTCAGATCACACTCGCCTGTGAAGGCGTCCCGTTGCCATGGTAACCATTACCCGCTGCCAGAACAGAGAAGGGGGAGATGGGGAGGGAGGGGGATCCCCTCCCTCTTTGATCCCTTCAAGAATCGGGGGCTGCAAGGGCACAGCAGCCCCCAATGGGAGAGGGACGGAGCTCCCTCCCTGTTAACCCCTTCCATACAGTGGTCCGTACAGACTGCGGCATGGAAAAGGTTAAACTGCTGACATCTGCACCAGCACATATGTCAGCAGTTTATAGCAGAGTGTCAGCAATGTGCTGACACTCTATAATATTCATTGGTGGCCAGTGGAATAGCAGAGGAGGTGGGCGGGGGATTGCGATTCCGCCCGCCGCACCGCCCACAACCCCCCCCCCTGCACTACCTGCTGGCGGGGTTCAGAGACTGCAGAAAGCTGAATTGACCTGCGGTTTGCATCGATCGCCGATACGGGTGATCTGAGCAGGCACCCAGTTCCGATCACCACCCGCCGGAACTATACATGACATACCGGTACGTCATGTGTCCTTAACCTCTTTCCGACCGCCTAACGCAGGATTGCGTCCTGCGGGCAGTCGGTTCATTCCTCTTTGATGCGAGGGCGCGTCATCTCGCGAGACGCGAGATTGCCTGTAAATGCGCGCACGCGCGTTCACAGGATCAAATCGGGGAGAAGTTAAACTACAGCCTGCCAGCTCTGACAGGCTGTAGAAGTTAAAAAAAAAATGGCATATCAGACGCTGTTTTGTTAACAGCGTCTGATATGCTTGCTGTTCATTCCTTTGGTGGTCCCTTTTGCTTGGGACCACCAAAGGAAACTTTTGTAAGTGCACCAATCACCATACAGACCCCCCCATCCATCCCCCCACCCCGGTCACTGATTAACCCCGATTAACCCCTGATCACCCCATGTCACCCCCTGTTACTAATCACCCCCAGTAAGGCTCATTCAGACGTCCGTATGTGTTTTGCGGATCCATGGATCCGCAAAACACGGACACCGGCAATGTGCTTTCCGCATTTTGCAGATCCGCACATTGCCATAACTATATAGAAAATGCCTTTTCTTGTCCAATTGCGGACAAGAATAGGACATGCTCTATCTTTTGCGGAGCTGCGGCCGGATGTTTGGGGGCCGAAACCCGGAAGTTTGTGGCCGCAGCTCCACAAATGCTGATGCGGCGAGCGCATAGTGTGCTCTCCGCATCACCGCCAGCCCCATTCACACTGAATGGGTCCGCATCTATTCCGCAGAATTGCGGAATAGATGCGGACATTTTTGCACATTTTTTGGCAGAGATTTATTCATCCACATTGATCGATGCGAATGAAAAAATCTGTGCCGTTCATTTTTTTTTTTTCATCCCAGAGGCTGAACGGAAAAAAAATCTCATTACCCGTATGCTCAATATAAGGAGAATCGCAGAAACTCCTAATGCTGGCCATACGTGTAATGATTATGGAGACCCTCAAATGCCAGGGCAGTACAAACACCTCACATGTGACCCCATTTTAGAAAGAAGACACCCCAGGTATTCCGTGAGGGTATGGCGAGTTCATGCAAAATTTATTTTTGTCAAAAGTTAGTGGAATGAGACTTTGTAAAGAAAAAATAAAATTTCTGTGAACTCGCCATGCCCCTCACAGAATACCTTGGGGTGTCTTCTTTCCACAATGGGGTCACATGTGGGGTATTTATACTGCCCTGGCATTTTAGGGGCCCTAAAGCGTGAGAATCCAAATGCGTAAAAATGCCCTGTGAAATCCTAAAGGTACTCATTGGTTTTAGGGCCCCTTTGTGCATCTTGGCTGCAAAAGTGGCACACATGGTATCGCCGTACTCAGGAGAAGTAGGGCAATGTGTTTTGGGGTGTATTTTTATATATACCCATACTTTGTGTGAGAAATATCGCTGTAAACGACAACTTTTTAATTTTTTTTATACAAAGTTGTCAGTTTACAGAGATATTTCTCTCACCCAGCATGGGTATATGTAAAATTACACCCCAAAACACATTGCCCTACTTGTCCTGAGTACGGCGATACCACATGAGTGACACTTTTTTGCAGCCAGGGGTGCGCAAAGGGGCCCAAATTCCAACGAGTACCTTTAGGTTTTACAGGACTGCTCACAATTTAGCCCCCCCAAAATGCCAGAACAGTACAAACACCCCACAAATGACCCCATTTTGGAAAGAAGACGCCCCAAGGTATTCGCTGAGGGGCATAGTGAGTCCATGAAAAATTGAACTTTTTGTCAAAAGTTAGCAATAAGGGAGACTTTGTGAGAAAAAACAATAAAAAAATCAATTTCCGCTAACTTGTGCCAAAAAAAAAAAAAATTATGAACTCGCCATGCCCCTCACGGAATACCTTGGGGTGTCTTCTTTCCAAAATGGGGTCACTTGTGGGGTATTTATACTGCCCTGGCATTTTAGGGGCCCTAAAGCGTGAGAAGAAAAATGCGTAAAAATGCCCTCCTAAAAGGTACTCATTGGTTTTAGGGCCCCTCTGCCGCATCTTGGCTGCAAGAAAGTGTCACTCATGTGGTATCGCCGTACTCAGGAGAAGTAGGGCAATGTTTTTTGGGGTGTATTTTTACATATAACCATGCTGGGTGTGAGAAATATCTCTGTAAATGACAACTTTTTAAAATTTTTATACAAAGTTGTCAGTTTACAGAGATATTTCTCTCACTCCAACATGGGTATATGTAAAAATACACCCCAAAACACATTGCCCTACTTCTCCTGAGTACAGCGATAACACATGAGTGACACTTTTGCAGCCTGGGTGCTAAAGGGGCCCAAATTCCAAACGAGTACCTTTAGGTTTTACATGGCTGCTCACAATTTAGCCCCACCCAAAATGCCAGAACAGTAGACACACCCGACAAATGACCCCATTTCGGAAAGTAGACACCCCAAAGTATTCACTGAGGGGCATAGTGAGTCCGTGGGACTTTGAAAAAAAAATGAAATGATACATGAACTCACCATGCCCCTCCGCGAATACTTTGGGGTGTCTTCTTTCTAAAATGGTGTCATTTGGGGGGTATTTATACTATTCTGGCATTCTAGCACCTGAAGAAACATGACAGGTGCTCAGAAAGTCAGAGCTGCTTCAAAATGCCGAAATTCACTTTTTTGCACCATAGTTTGTAAACGCTATAACTTTTACCTAAACCAATAAATATACACTTATTGTATATTTTTTTTTATCAAAGACATGTAGAACAATAAATTTTGCGAATAATTTATATAGAAATGTAGTTTTAAAAAAAAAATAAAAATTACAACAGAAAGTGAAAAATGTCATTTTTTTGCAAAAATTTCGGTCATTTTTGATTAATAGCAAAAAAAGTTAAAATGTCAGCAGCAATGAAATAGCACCAAATGAAAGCTCTATTAGTGAGAAGAAAAGGAGGTAAAATTCATTTGGGTGGTAAGTTGCATGACGGAGCAATAAACGGGTAAAGTAGTGTAGTGCGGAATTGTAAAAAGTGGCCTGGTCATTAAGGGTGTTTAAGCTAGGGGGGCTGAAGTGGTTAAGTACCGGGACAACATGCAGTACCGGCACGTCATGTGTCCGGAAGAGGTTAAAATCAAGAGGTAACACCATTTTATTTGCTGATCAAAAAAAATAAATAAATAAATACAGGGCTCAGGGGTAGACATATCACATGTGACCTGTGCAGGGATAAAGAGGCCCACCGTTAACTTGAGTGTAATTGAGGATTTTGTTATTGATTGTTATTGATAGGCCATCAATATCTGATCACAGGGTTTCACGCCCACTCATCAGCTTCAGAATGACACCGCTCAGTCCACTGTGTAGCAGGGCACATCGCCAGCACTATATAGAAAATGCCTTTTCTTGTCCGCAATTGTGGACAAGAATAGGACATGTTCTATTTTTTTCGGGAATGCGATTGCGGACCCGGAAGTGCGGATCCGCAATTGCGGACCCGGCCGGGACATTGTCTGTCCCCATTGAAATTATTGGGTCCGCAATTCCGTTCCGCAAAATGCGGAACAGAATTGCGGACGTGTAAATGGACCCTTACAATGCATCTGCCCAAAAAACTGATCCACCATCCGTTTTTTTTGACGAACGCAAAATTTGCAGACAGAACGGACACGGAAACAAACAACGGTCGTGTGCATAAGGCTTAAAACACAGATCACATATGCATAAAATATATATTTATATTATGTTACGGGATAGCCGCAGTAATGGTTACCTGTGGTGGCGGTCCCCTGCGTGTTACCATCATGTAGCTGTGTGTCACTCGTGTAAGAATCTGAAGGATGAAGAAGGTTTCCCACATATCTAGGATATAAGGGTTAAGCAGACATCTGCTGTCTCTTTATTTTTAGACCAGCGAAGAATGGTTTCACTACAGTGTAGTTGAAAACATATGTTCTGTCCCGGCTGCCTTGTCCCTGGGACTGTAAAATAATGATATTTCTTGGAGGTGACATTACTTTTGCCGTTTCTGGAAGGCAGAGCT
This sequence comes from Bufotes viridis, assembly GCA_033119425.1. Lineage (NCBI taxonomy): Eukaryota > Metazoa > Chordata > Amphibia > Anura > Bufonidae > Bufotes > Bufotes viridis. The sequence continues at coordinate 15,608 of JAKVIS010003322.1, forward strand.
CGGTGGGAGTAAACCATAGCATTTGTTTAAATAAAGTATACCTTGAAGCAAAACTTTACAAAACCAAATCACAGCTTTCACTTGTCATCGCAGCGCTGGGCGGACAGAATGGTACGACTGATGTAAGATACATTCATTCTGCAACTGCAGCTCTCTGCCTCGCTTTACATACATTACAGACTGAATCAGCACTTTACATTCCAGTAAGGTAAAATAGTACATACCATTAGGTCACAAATGCTAAAAGATATCTGGTTAAATATGTGTATAACAACGATTATGTCATCCATGACTGGATGCAGTATTTGTTTCCTAGCAAAGTATTAAGGAGGTTGTGCCATGAAACATTCTACATTTATCAAACCAACACCTGGATTTGAATGTTTTTTTATTTTTTATTTACATTTTTATTTTAACCACTTGAAGACCACAGGTTTATACCCCCCTAGTGACCAGGCCCTTTTTTACAAATCCGCACTACACTACTTTCACCGTTTATTGCTCGGTCATACAACTTGCCACCCAAATGAATTTTACCTCCTTTTCTTCTCACTAATAGAGCTTTCATTTGGTGGTATTTCATTCCTGCTGACATTTTTACTTTTTTGGACTAAATTTTTGCAAAAAAACGACATTTTTCGCTTTCTGTTGTAAACATTTTCAAATAACACTACATTTCAATTTAAAATTTTCTCTAAATTTATTGTTCTACATGTCTTTGATAAAAAAAAAATGCAATAAGTGTATATTTATTGGTTTGGGTAAAAGTTATAGCGTTTACAAACTATGGTGCAAAAAAGTGAGTTACCGCACTTTGATTTTCTGAGCACCTGTCCTGTTTCCTGACGTACTACAATGCCCAGACATGAGAAACACCCCATAAATGACCCCATTTCGGAAAGTAGACACCCTAAGGTATTGACTAAGGGGCATAGTGAGTTCATGGAATTTATGTTTTGTCAAAAGTTAGCGGAAATGGAATTTTCTATTTTTTTTTCAAAAAATTTCATTTTCCGCTAACTTGTGTCAAAAAATAAAAACTTCCATGAACTCACTATGCCCCTTAGCGAATAACTTGGGGTGTCCACTTTCTAAAACGGGGTCACTTGTGAGGTTTTTCCCCTGCCCTGGCATTTTCGGGGTCTCTGCAATCATTACATGTATGGCCAGCATTAGGAGTTTCTGCGATTCTCCTTATATTGACCATACGGGTAATGAGATTTTTTTTTTCCGTTCAGCCGCTGGGCTGAAAGATAAAAAAATGAATGGCACAGATTTCTTCATTCACATTGATTAATGTGGATGAAAAAAATCAAAAAAAAAAGGGAAAAAAAAAAAAAGGGAAAGCTGTAATCGCTACGGGACCCTTAGGCCTTATTCACACGTCCGCAATTCTGTTCCGCAAGATTTTGCGGAACGGAATTGTAGATACATTCAATTCTATGGGGACAGACTGTCCTGCTCGGATCCGGAATTGCGGATCTGCACTTCCGGATCTGCAAAAATATAGAGCATGTCCTATTCTTGGACGCAATTGTGACAAGAAAAGGCATTTTCTATATAGTTCTGGCAATGTGCGGATCCGCAAAATGCAGAAAGCACATTGCCGGGTGTCCATATTTTGCATGGATCCGCAAAACACATACGGACGCCTGAATGAGCCTTACAGGGGGTGATTAGTGACGGGGGGTGACAGGGGGTGATCAGGGGTTATTAGTGATGGGGGTTAGCGTGGCGGCAAGTGGTTAAGAACATAAGACAATAAAAACAAAATCTGAATACTTTTGTAATTGCATTAGGGATGAGCTGATCGACTTCGGATTAAACATCCGAACTTGATTTGCATAAAACTTTGTTTCAATACTGTACGGAGCGAGCGCTCTGTACAGTATTAGAATGTATTGGCTCCAATGAGCCAAAGTTATTACTTTGCGAAGACTCGCGAGACTTTGCTTAATCACTTCAGAAATTGATTTCTACTGTAAAAAAAAAAAAATACAACCTTTCCCGAACTCTGGTTCGGTTCCAAGGTACCACTTTACACTACTGTAATTTAGCCCACTGGCCCCTGGTATTGCCCATACGGCACAGGTAGGCGAGTGTTAGGACCCGAGCTACTTGAGAAACCTTGGCGCGGTGCTCGGGCTCAGACATGTCCTCCACAGCAGGATATGTTTGCTAATTCTCAATTTTAACATCAGAATGAGGGTTAGTAAGACCGCAGAGTGAACCTGTCTTTTCTATTGGTATTGTTATACCACTTGGAACTGAACCAGAGTTCGGGAA